>JBBPBX010056645.1:0-12315 GCA_038048925.1 Garcialebias charrua
AAAACAAAAAATAGCATTACTTTATACACAGGACTAAACTGTTATCAAAATTTCTATAGGCAGTCAACAGATTTAATGAAAAGTAACTAAAATGATCCTAAGAGGATGAAATTACAAAAATCAAAGGATTTATTTAATACTTTACGTAGATATATTCTATTCGGCCACGAAATTAACAAAAAAGAGAATGATCTTTAATCCCTAACACACCACTTTTAAATCTCAAATACACGGGCGTCTCGCCACCGCATTTATACATAAAAAGCAACCCAAATCAGTGGTGGCTGGTGGTGATATTTTTAGGGTGGGCTAATTTACACACACACATACACACACATACACACACACACACACACGTATAATGTACACATACATGTAATGCTGCAGGTTGGATTCCAACAACAGAGGCATCAATGTGAAATAAAGAAAACCCACTGTAAATTGACATTATGTCCTTTTTCAGCACAAAGACAAGCGTAAAACAACCAACCACCAAGAATACCAAAAGCCAAGCTTAAATAGAACCTTTTTCATCCAACTTACATTGCCCTGCATTAAGGGTTTCAACTGTAAAAGATTATTATTTTCCCAGTCAAACAGCTTTGCATAACTGCATCACACTCCTCCACACTCCTTTTCCCTCGTTTTTCAGGACTTTTTCAGGTTTCACAGGTTTTTTCAAAAACTTCTAATTTATTTTACATCTCAGTGTAGGACTACGGTGACAAACTGTGTCTCCTCCGAACAGTGATGGCATAGTTACATTGAAAAAGTAACTTAGTTAAGTTACTGATAAGTCCTTGGGAAAAGTAACTTAGTTAAGTTACTGATTACTTGATTTGGAAAGTAACTAAGTTAGATTACTAAGTTACTTTATTACCACTTTCGGCCGCTAGGGGTAGCAGTACCACTTTCATTTTTTTGTACTTCATTGTGTTTTATGAGTGTGGACAAAGTCAAACACTAAAGCTGTTTAGAAAAAGTTTATGTTGTTTATTTTCTTAAAGGACAACACCCACCGTGACAGTAACAATTCACCATATTGGAGAATTACTGTAGTATTTTATGAATTTTATTTTCATTTTTGCATTTGGGCCAGGCGAGGGTTAAAAAAAAAAAAAAAAAAAAACCCACTCCCGAATGAATCCGGAAACCTGGCCGAAAAGTCCCGAAGGGTCATGCCTTTCGTTACATTGATCTCCACCCAGAAAGCAAGGCAGAAGGTAGGAGTGAGTTTCCATGGAGGTTTATGAGAGTGAGAGTAAAACTGCATATTTCCTGGTGCATTTTTGTGTACAACTGGACCAGTGGTCTGCTTTTATTTATTATTTATTTTATAGACCTTTTTAATAAGATATAACACCGCTGCGACTGTTGCTGGCTGCTCTCCTCTCCTCTGCCCAGAGAGGAGCGAGCCGCGCGGCTTCTCCCTGGCTCCCCGTTCCGCTGCGGGTCAGCTTTGAAGTTCGTGCTGGGGCTCGGTTCTGTCCAGCCTTGTTGCTGGAGCACGGGGAAGCACAGAGAGCACGGGGAAGCCCGCGCGCGATGGTACATCCAGACCGACAGAGCTCCGCGCTGCGGCTGCCTTTCTACTCCCGACCTGTCTGGTCAGGGGAGAGAATAAAAAGGCGATGCGGAAATGAATGAATTTGTCGCGATCAAGCGAATTAAACTAGTATGTCTACGTGGATGCTGCTCAGAATATGACAGACATCAGTGAGCAACCGCTTCTCTTTTTTTTTTCCTCTCTTAGAGCAGCGGTCATGGAAGTTGATGAAGGCTTATTAAAACTCCGCCTGTAACTCCAAGGCGGAATCTTTAGTGATGTGAATGCCCATATTT
This sequence comes from Garcialebias charrua, assembly GCA_038048925.1. Classification (NCBI taxonomy): domain Eukaryota; kingdom Metazoa; phylum Chordata; class Actinopteri; order Cyprinodontiformes; family Rivulidae; genus Garcialebias; species Garcialebias charrua. Next base: position 1,843 of record JBBPBX010056645.1, read on the forward strand.
GGAGAGGGGCAGATCTTCCCGGAGCTTCTGCTAAAATCTGCTATAAATCATGAAATAACACATTTTGCATTATTTCTCTACAATATAAATAAACGCTCCTGTATTATTTTTAAATAAACTAATAAATATTAATGGCGATGCAATTTGAAAACATGGTGGGTCATGGACTTTAAAGGGACAGAAATGTTTGTGAAACCTTGTTTTCGTACCAGTTTGAAGGAGCGGTGTACAATAATTCAGGGAATAAGATTGTGGAATGGTCTGGAAGAAAATGTTAAAACAGCCAGATCTCTGTATATATTTAAGAGATTGTTAAAAGGGATTTTTTTGAAAGAATATGAAAAACTAGCATAAGAATTTATATGAATCATCATTTGAGTTGATGTAGTCTTTAATTTGATGATGTAGTTAACTTTAATCTTTGGTAACTTATTGTTGTATCTTTGGGTAAAAGGGGCAGAGATTATAAGATTATTCTTCATCTGCTGCCTTTCATTTTATTTTGAATGTATGTTTTTTTATTTTTTTGAGTTGTTACTTGATTTTAATGAAATGAATAAAATTTAAATAAATAAATAAATGAAAAGACTTGATTTCTAAACTTAAAAATATTTAGATCACAGATCAAAAGTTTAAACTGAGAGAATGTATCATTTTAAGGAAAAAATATGTTGTTTCAAAATTTCATAGTGTCAACAAATCCCAAAAAAGTTGGGACAAGTCTATTTTTACCACTGTAAGTGGACCCCTTACCATAGCCTTGGCCCCCCCTCCCCCCCCCCAGCAATAAAAGTCTAGCTCCGCCACTGTTCTGTGCAGCCAGCTCCATCCCGCTGCACAGAACACGTCCCACATTGTCCCACGTTCTGTCCACCCGCGCGCGTGTGGGACGGTTCTGTCCATCCGCGCGCGTGCAGAACACCGTCCCACACACCGTCCCACCCGCGTGCGTGTGCGCGTGCACATAGCGAACTACTACTTTAAATCCAGCTGATAATTGACCATTTCGTGAATTTATTAAGGAAAGGTTAAGCTCAGACACATCTTTGCTATAATTTTTAGCAACAAACAATTGTTTTTACCGTGTTTTTGAAGCTAGACAACACTTCCTCCTCGCTCCATCCGTACATTTGTCAGACTGGGTCAGGTGTCTTTTTTTTTTTTATCTCTCCCCGACCCGATGCATGAGGAAATAAAATTAGTAGTAATTTTAATCTTGCTTGCCATGGTACCACTACCTACACTAAACCACACCCACATAAACTTGGGCTTGAAGCACGTTATTGTACGTCCACCCTATTAACTGGCTTATTTCTGTGGCATTGGGCTGATCCTGGGCTGATCAGAATTAGCCCCAATGAGCCGCAAACTGAGGGGGCGTGGCGAGAGACGCATGTCAATCATTCTGAACCACAGAGACATTGAATTAAAATGGGCTGTGAAAAGTTAGCCCCGCAGAACAACCCCAGATGGTTTAGCACCAGTTTTTGCTGTAATTTTCACTAAATAAGACACATTATTTTTAAATTCTGTTTATTTTTAAGTTGTTATTTATAAATTGTTTATAATTATATAATTATATAATTATATAATGTTTAACCAGTGAAAACCAGGTAGGGCTTAGCCCTACTAGCCCACTTATACCAGCCGTCCCTGACCCAAATACATAAACTAACGACTCACCGTCGCGTGGTGTACACAGAAGACACAATAAAATCATCCGGCCACGTTAATTTGGCTTGAAACATCGGGGTTGTCTGCGGATTTATCCAAGTACCCAGCACAACCAGCTAGCCAGCCACAGAACTAGCCCTCGAGTTCACGACTGACCCGGAAGTTGTCATCAACATGGAATAGTCCATTTTTAGTAGGGGGATAAAGAAATCGACCGTTTTTTTTATTGCGTATTTAATGATCGTTTTCATCGTAACTATAATTATTTTTATGTTAAATGTACATTAACAAGCAGGATCAATGTTAGTGATGTAGGTGACTGCACGGGGCGAGGCGGGGCCGGGGCCACTGCTGAAATGGGACCCCCAGGCATTTACCTACATGGTAGAGCCGAGTCTGTTCTCAGCTCTGCCCCCCTCACCCTCACACCCTTCCTCCTTTCTGCTGTTTACGGTGGGGAAAAATATAAAACAAGCAGCATAAGAGCTTGTAAATAAGTTTATTGGTTTTTACTGATAGATAATTAGTTATTAGCGGTACTGCATTTTAAATAAAAATAGCACAAATCCGCTTATGAATTATAAAAGTTAGTCAATTCACAAAAACGCTGACAAAAAGTTTAGGTCCACTGTAAGCGGAATAGCGCTTTAGCGCTCCCTAGCGTTCATTCGCCCACCTTTGCTTACTGGCATTCGATGAATGAGTGGCCAGGAAGGTGGATCGTCAGGTTCTGTCGGCGCGCACCCCTGGAGCGAGGATATGTCACGGGTTTGGTTGATTTGTGTATTCCCGGCTCCGTGGTTTAGAACGGAGCGGGGGGTGGAACACGTGACACTGTTCACCTGCCTCTGTGAGGAGACACGGGCCTGTTCGCAGGCGCCTCTGTGCTTGTCTGTTGCAGACTTTAGCAGAGGCGCCCTGCTGGGGTTTATCAATTAGGCTAACACCCTATGAGCCGTGAGGGAGGGGGGGAAGATGGCCCCCGCCCTTTATGTCGGCTGGGGGAACAGAGGGGACTGTTCTGCTGATGTTACTGTGTTTGTTGTTGTTGTTGTTGTTGTGTTTTAAGTAAAGAAAACAGAGTCTGTTCTTTGAACTTTATTCGTGCTTATGTGTAACGACATATTTGGCTTTATGTCAATCACAGCAGAAAGAACATGATTTGTGTCTAAACCAGAATCACCAGCTTTTTGTACCGTGCTACAAACAAAGTCTGGACGTGAAAAGATCATTTCCCGTACCGCGTGGGGGGGTGATCGTGTAAAGTTATGAAGCGGATCTGGTTCATCAGGCACGCTTCTGTTTGGTGTCCCGGTTTGCCAAGGAGGTTCTGTACCGGTCCGCCTGGCGGGGAACAAATCTGTTCTTACTCCAGGCGTGTTCAGTCTGAGGTGGAGCCGGCGGTGGTCTCTGCCGGTGCTCGACCTCGTACGCCGGATGCTTTTGCGGTGGGGCATGTGTGGCTGAGTGGTGTCGAGGCTGCGGTGCTCTGCTCCCAGCTGATTCCCTGGGGGTGGGGGCGAAGGTTCTCCTGGGGATGCCCACCCGGAGAGCTTCAGCTTGTTTGCGCCTCTGGTCCAGCCTGGTCTGAATTCGATCGAGCGCTTTTCCAAAAAGCCCCGTCGGTTCCATTGAATGGTGGAGAAAAGGAATTTTCTGTCCCTCCGGGAGGTCAGTCAGGGTCATCCACAGATGGCGTATTGCGATGACCACTTCTGCCATTCCCCTGCCCTGAGCAACAGCTGCTGTCCCCATCATGCGGAGCACAAAGTCTGGTTCCCTGCGGGCTTCATCCAGCAGCTCGGCGGCAGTTTGCTTGTCTGTCGTTACCTGGAGCTCCTGTAGTTTTTCAGCCAGGTAAGCTTACATCCAGTGCTGGACTGGCCATCGGGCATACCTGGCAAATGCCCGCTGGGCATCTATGATTTTTGGGCCGCCCGGGCGGTCCTGTCATGAACCAAAAAAATTAATTATAGCTATTTTTTTGTCAATCGCGATGGCCGATTGGTTGATTTTCTTGAACGACATTGAGCTAATCCAATGAAATCTCTCAGCACTCTTTGGCGGCCCGACCAGCCCCTCCCCTTTAGACCAATCAATCAGTCATACACAGAGAGGAGAAGACGACATGGAGAGCAGCAAAAAGCGAAAAGGAGGCGCAGAAAAAAATAGGATTAAAAAGAGACAAGCCCTTCAGGCAGATGCTGCAAAATGTATAAAAATAACCCAGATGTTTGCTGGTGGCTGTGGAGCGCGGCCACCTCAGCAGCAGCAGCCACAGGTGCAGACAGCGGAGGTCTGCAGGTGGATGAGGCCGAGAAATGGCGACAGGAGAGCGGGAGACCCACGGCAGCCGCGCAGATGCCGATGCGAGCGTGGGAAATACTCAACTTCAGGTAAGAAGTGATGAAATACACATGACTCTAAGTCTAATACAGGGTGACCAGCTGGGCTGGGTGGGAGTCTGAGAGAAGGCGAATAAAAGGCAGAGAATGCGCAGCACCGGGTCCTGCTCGCCGCCGCCTACACTATGACGAAAAATAAATAAACACAGCACAAGAAAATGTATTTGATTTATTCGTATGCTTATAATAAAAAATAAAAAAAAACGACAATGCTTTGCACAGCAAAACAAAGACTGGGAAATGGGTTAGGTCAGTAAAAGTAGATTCTCAGAAAAACATAATAATAATAATAATAATAATAATAATAATAATAATAATAATAATAAATTCAATTTATACCGCACTTTTCATTAATAAAAATCTCAAAATGCTACAACAATAAAACAAGTGATAAAATCAAATAAAATCAAAATGATAGAATTATGTGGAGGCAGAATAGGCCTGCTTAAAAAATAAATAAATAAAACAAGTGATAAAATCAAGTAAAATCAATAATACTATCAGCCAAGATCAAAGATAAAATCATGCGGAGGCAGAATAGGCTTGCTTAAAAAGAAAAGTCTTTAAACCGCTTTTAAAGTCAACCAGTGACTGTGGAGCTCTCAGGTAGTCAGGGAGGGAGTTCCATAGGCGGGGGGCAGCCACACAGAATGCCCTGTCTCCCATGGTCCTTAATTTGGTTCGTGGAATGTGAAGTAGATTACTGTTCTGTGATCGTAGAGACCGGGTGGATGAATATGGTGCAAGAATGTCCTTTAGATAGTCAGGTGAAGTTCCGTGTAAGCATTGGTGTGTAATGAGAGCAGTTTTGTATTGAATTCTGTAGGTGACAGGAAGCCAATGGAGGTTATGGAGAATGGGTGTAATATGTTCAAATTTACGAGCTCTCAATAAAATCCTTGCTGCACTGTTTTGAATATATTGAAGCTTCTGAAGATTTTTGCCAGGGATTCCAATAAACAGGGAGTTGCAGTAGTCGAGCCTGGAGGAGACAAAGGCATGGACGAGTTTCTCAGCATCGGAAAAAGTCAGAGATGGGCGAAGTCTGGAGATGTTTCGAAGATGGAAGAAGCAGGTTTTAAACAGATGCTTAATGTGATTTTCAAATGTAAGATGAGAGTCCATTTTTATTCCAAGATTTGTAACAGAGGTGGAGAGGGGGATGTCTTGACCAGAGAAGGAGATTGTTGTTAAAGTTGATGTTTGTATCTGGTGAGGGGTGCCAATCATTATGGCCTCAGTCTTGGAGCAGTTTAATTGAAGAAAGTTCTGATTCATCCATGCCCTTATTTCCTCCAGGCAGGTAGAGAGGGCAGTGAGTGAAGATGGAGATGGGGATGATGAGGATGATCCAGTCCTGATGTAAAGCTGTGTGTCGTCGGCATAGCAGTGAAAAGAAATGTTGAACTGATTAATAATTTGACCTAAAGGCAGCATGTAAAGGGAAAACAGCAGGGGCCCCAGAACTGAAAAAAAAAAATATGTTTTCTTTCTGTTCTTCCTGAAGCAAAACACAATCTGAAGCAGTAAAAAATATTTGAGAATGATCTTGTGTAACTTAACGTAACTTAAAGTGAAACTAAACCCAGGTTGAGACGGTAACTCCTCCTTCCAAAATCTCTCTCAAAATGGGCGTGTCGAGAGACAAGGAGGGGTGGAGGTAGAGTTGTGCTTTTGTTCACGCCTCCACCTGCAACAACCTAAAACAAATTAAACCTCTAGCCAACAACATACACCAAGCAACAACAAAGAATAAACATGTAGATGTATTTATCCATTCCACCCATTCCATCCAAAACCAAAGGCCTAAAAAAATGAAAATGAAAAGAAAAATAAAACCGCTTGTCAGGAGTGAAATGCAGCACTTCCATATAAGGTATGCACTTCTCATCTCTGCAGGGGATTGGCTCTGCTTGAACCACCTGTGTGACATCACACATGAGCAGACATGTCACACATGAGCGTTTGCACAAATAAGAAAATTAAGGTGTAATCCACCAGTTCAACCCATAGAACTACCGTAAACACATTTTTAGACCAAATATTGCCAAATATTGCCAATTTACACAGATATGCACAATTATGTGAGAATAAACACAGCCATAGTGCTAGATAACATTTTAAACACATTCTAGGGAGTTTATCAGCTAAAAAAAGTTAATTTTGGGTTTAGTCGCACTTTAACATCTTTTTTTTTTTTGTCCCACACTAGAGTTTTTGGGATCTGGTCACCCTAATCACATGTGAATCAAGTTTTGGTGGTTTTTCTGCTTGCTAATTTTTCACACATGTAGACTGTTTAAAATTTTAGTTTCTATGCTGTAGTAGCTAGTGATAGTGATCTTAGTGATTGAGTAACTTTATTTTATTTAAATATTATTTAAATATTGTCTTTATTAGTTATGTATTTACAGAGCCATCAGGCTCTCTGATGGTTCCTCCTTTTTGAGGCATGGTATGGTATGGTTTCCTATAAATACTGTTTAACAAACACCATTATGTCATCTTAATAAACTATGATTTTATTCTAAGCACCTTGTTGGGTCAAGGGAAAACAGACATAAATACAAGCAATATCTAAGAGTGATTGCTGTTAGCACATCTTGCTCTGACTATAATCATTCTGACAGGGTGCCATGATAACATGGGTCATCATAGAATTACTGACTTAAATAAAAAAGTATCTTTTCATTACAGTTTGCAAGCACTGTCACAAGAAATTTGTTTCCATTCACGAGCGTCATTCTCTTTCCATCAATACCTGGTGGGCCACTCTGCTCAAAATGCCCGGGCCGATTTTTTGTCCCAGTCCAGCCCTGCTTACATCATTGTGGATGCGTTCAACGCGCACGCTGCGAGGCCCTGAGCCCTGTAGCACTTCTCGAGCAGAGAGGCCGAGGCTCGACAGGCTTTGCTGGGGAGAGTTGGTTTTGTCCCGGATGACTTGGGAGCCAGATGAGACGCCAACGTGTCCTCAATTTGAGGCACGTTGGCTATCCCCACCTCATCCATTCCATCCATGTCAAGAAACTGTGAGAGCAGTAACAGCATGGGCGCCTTGCAAAGGTGGGCAAATGAATGCTAGGGACCGCTAATGCGCTAATCCGCTTATAGCGGACCTAACGTTTTTGTCAGCGTAACAGCAGAGTGACTAACTTTTATAATTCATAAGCGGATTTGTGCTATTTTTATTTAAAATGCAGTACCGCTAATAACATTATCTATCAGTAAAAACGAATAAACTTATTTACAGGCTCTTATGCTGGCTTCATAGCTGCTTGTTTCACCTTTTTCCCCCTTGCTCCCTCACCGTAAAGAGCAGAGAGGAGGGAGGGTTGGAGGGAGAGGGAGCAGAGGGGAGAACAGACGCGGATCTACCATGTAGGCAAATGATGCCGTTGCTTGGGGCCCCAAATCAGCAAGGGCCCCGGCCCCGCCCCGCCCCGGCCAGTCACCTACATCACTAACATTGCTCATGCTTGTTAATGTACATTTAACATAAAAATAATTATAGCTACGATGAAAACGATCATTAAAAACGCAATACAAAAACCGGTCGATTTCTGTATCCCCCTACTAAAAATGGACTATTCCATCTTGACATCTTCCGGGTCAGAGGTGAACTCGGGTGCTAACGTTTATGGCTAGCTGTTTGCGCTCGGTTTCTTCATAAATCCGCAGAGAACCCCGCTGTTTCAAGCCAAATTAACGCGGCCGGAGGATTGTATTGTGTGTTTTGTGTCCACCACTCGACGGTGAGTCGTTTGTTTTATTTATTTGGGTTCCTTTTATGTAGAAATGCGGTGGCGAAACGCCCGTGTATTTGAGATTTAAAAGTGGTCTTAGGGATTAAAAGATCATTCTCATTTTGTTAATTTCGTGGCCGAATAGAATATATGTACGTAAAGTATTAAATAAATCCTTTGATTTTTGTAATTTCATCCTTTTAGGATCATTTTAGTTACTTTTCATTAAATCTGTTGACTGCCTATAGAATTTTGGAATTGGTTTAATTTATTTTTCGGTTGCGCAACAAAAAAGAAATTACTATTTGTTTTTTGAAACAATATTGAAGTAAATTAAGCTTAATTGACTCTTATATGAATTAAACTTTGATACAACTTGGAAGTGCACTTTAAAACTTGATCTAAGGGGCAGATATAATAAGATTTCATCTTCTTTCTGCTCCCTTCATTTTATCCTACTTGTATTCTTGTATCTGATGAAACTGTCTTGTATTGTTCTTTTAAAATGAATGAATAAACATCAAATCAAATCAAATCTCTAACTTTAATTTTACCTGTACTGTTGATGTGGTCTTTGAATTGAAGTTATAATAATAATAATGTAATAAACTTTATTTGTATAGCACCTTCCTGCAATGCCTTGCATTGACCAAGGTGCTTAACAGATATAGGATAATCTAAAAAAATAAATACAAAGTATGTGCATGTGTAATGAAGAATATAATTTGTACGTGCAGCTGTTAATACATGTAAAGTTTTTTTTTTAATGTTTGTTGCTCTTTTTGCCAACTGTGATGTTTCTTCTGTCCAGGACTGTAAATATCCAGGTGGGTCAGGAGGAGTTAATGGGAAGCTGCTGCTGTGACGTAAGAGGTAGGATAAAGGTGTATAACAGTTCATGCACCGCTAGTTGGCAGTCTAGTGCAAATATTGCATAACTTGTTGGCTAGCAATTGTTGAATTTAATTAGCGGTTTAGAATTTAGCTTCCCCTAATTTTCATAAGACATTAGTGCTTTTGAAATTGCGGACCTAAATAAATAAATTAGTGCTTTAGAAATAGCGGAACTAATTTTTGGATTAGCGCTGCCCAGCACTGGTTCCTTGGGCTGAGACCAGGTGCGAGTCAGTTCTGTGAGGAAGTTCGGGAAGACGGGCATCCTTTGCCTCGTGGCGGCTTGCTGCTTTGAATAAAAATAATTCCCTGCCAACCTCGTGACTTGTTGACGAGGTGGAGGCTCCGGCCATGGGATTTGCAGTGCGTCCGTTGCTCTGTGACACAAGTCGAACAGAGCAGGGATGGAAAAGTCTGTCTCAGGGAGCACAGGTACCGGGGTGCGGGAGAGGTCTTCTCCCTGTTCCCCGTACCCGACGTCGGCCTCGTCCGCAGAAAATTCACCTGAGGCTGAAATCGAGATCTCGTCCTCGTTCATCATGCCTCGAGTGTCAAAGTCGACAGTTAAGTCCACCATGGGGGCCAGCACATCTGGGCTGTCGCCCCATTCGACTCGGGTGCTGTCATCCAAAGCCATGCTCTCGAGCTCCGGCGTGGGAGTCAGAGGCTCAGTGGTGTCCGGGTCTGCCGGCCCCGCCGCAGCCCCCATAGCCTTGGTGACGAAGTCCGCCCGGTACCTCCTCACCGCCTCCAGCATCTGGTTGCAGTGTGGGCAAAAGTCGGGTGCATCCAGCGCCATGTTCGCGTGCAGTATACCCAAGCAGACGGGACAGGCCTCATGGGTGTCCGTTGCTGAGAGGGAAAAACCGCATCCGCTGGGGCAGGCGCGTGAGGTCAGACTTGCCGCTCTGCTGTTTTTTTTTGGAAGTCTGTCACTTTCCTTTCTCCGGAGGCATGTCTGAGATAAGGTGAGCGAGTCCTTCCAAGATCTTTTTTCTTCTGATTTGAGACGTCTCCTCCGTCGCGTCGCTTTCACTGGCTAGCCTTGCTACGAGTTAGCAGAGGTAGCGGTGTGACGCAGTTTGCGCCGTCGAGCGAAGCAGTCTGCGGAAAGAGGAGAAGAAAAAACTTCGAGGTTAAGGAAAAATGTGCCGGACTAGCTTTCGCTAGCCCAGCAGTACGCAGGAATAATTCTCTGTACGCTAGGGAGCAAGCTCACCTCTGGTCGAGCGATGAAGCAACAGAGAAATCCCGCGAAGAGAGAGAGTTCAGGTTTAAGCGAGGTGAAGGGCAATAAGAGATCGATGGATGGGCGTCAGCGGCTTAAGTACTCAGAGGGCGTGGCCTCTGGCGCAACGCTGACGCCCCTGCCATAAAGGCGTGATTGTATTCCTTCAGGTAAAACTGCGCGGGCGCAATTTCCCATAGTGATATGTTGCACCGAGTGACAAGACTGATAAGGGAACAACAGTTGTTATGTCAGAAGCAACTAATAAGCACAAGCTGAACATGAAATTTCATGTTAAAAAAGTAATGAAAATAGCTATTTTTCTCTTGTCAGGTGGTGTGTGTGTGTGAGTGTTGCAGGAGACAGCAACCTTGTCGCCTTAAGATTGAAGCTGTTGTGCATTCTGGTTGTTTTTGATACAAACTATTATTTTTTCCAGATGTCAGCTGTTTAAGCAACTTGAAAGCAGGTTATAAGACATCTCACACAATAATGAGGGCTTTTATTCTTGCATCGCTCAATAAAA
>JBBPBX010056645.1:12639-22695 GCA_038048925.1 Garcialebias charrua
ATATAAACACAGAATATCCAAAGGCAGCGAGAGAAAATTCAGCAGGAGGCGGAGCTGAAGTCAAGTTCAGAAGACCACGGGGGAGCGCGCAGCCAACGAGCATTCGCATGTTCTCATTCAAAGCGATGCAGGACTGTTTTATATGTGACACAAATTTATTAATTTCCCCTTCTTAATCCCTTATCTGGAGTTTTCTTTTCTTTTTTTTTTGCCAAAAGTAAGTGATCATCGCTCCCTCCTCCTCCTCTCCCTCCGCTGAGTGAAATGAACAAGGAAATGACTGTGTCACGAGAGATTTAAACTCGGGTTTTAAGTTGCTGCCCGAGTCCCATCAGATTTCCTGGTCTTCTGGTGTGTTGGACCAGCGATCCATGGTTTTATTTTATTTTATTAGGACGTTTTATTAACATATAAACACAGAATATCCAAAGGCAGCGAGAGAAAATCAGCAGGAGGCGGAGCTGAAGTCAAGTTCAGCAGACCATGGGGGAGCAGCCATCAGCAGAGGCCACGCCTCCAGCAAGAATCGTTTCTCTATAACAGAAAGTCCAGACCCTAGTACGAAGCGAAGTGAAGGACAAGGGTCTGGTTTTAACCAGGCTAGTGGCAAATGTAACTTCTCTGGAAACGTTTTGGATAGATACAGTAATTGCCGGTGCTGCTCTAAAAATGTTGCTGTCCTGAGGAAGGGTTGCATCTCTTCTTTGACTTTGTTCAGTCAGTGGTGGTAAACAGCTGCAGTCGTAAATGAGCTGATAGATGTGAACTGCTGTTCTCGTGGTTTGTAACTCAAATATAGACTGCACTTTTTCTGTGTGGGAAAAAGAAGTTCTGTAGCTCTGACCTTTCTGTCTGAGTAACAACTCTACATACCACAGTTCAAAAGTGTTTTCTGTAACTTGGAAATATAAGAATGATGATGTCCTTTATTGTTTAACTCTTAATAATACATGCCTTTACCGGTAAATGAAATGTAGGAATAAAACCTTGTATTTGGCGCTGATCACTGAACCACAAAAGGATGACAATAAAGCAGAGGGTTGTTTTGTTATGAAGTGGCAGTTTTTTTACTTTTTTTAACATGTGAAAGACACGCTCACACTGATTTGATCAGTAATTAGATAATAAACTGTAGCACTGATTAATTCAAGATTCAAGATTCAAGAGCTTTTATTAACATTGCACCAGTTTTCACCAATACAGCGTGATTATGTATGCACAGTCATCCTGAAGATGGAATGAGTGTGTAAAGCTGCTGCTTATTCAGAACACATGACATGTTCTTCAGCGCGGCCTCTCTCATCCGTTTCGGGATGAAGGTCAAAGGTGTGAAAAAAGGAAAGTACCATGAGTGTCACAGCATTGGTATTAAAAAAATGTATCACATTTTGTCTGCCAAGACACCGCATGACACAGTAAAAACTATACCAAGAAGCACATTTAGACAGTTACATGTTGCATGTTGAGACTGAGACAGGGAGGTTTCTGTCCATGAGACATGCTGTTTCCAAGGGATTCAGATAAGAATTGACAAATATTTTCACTTTCAGGCTCACATTGTAATTTCTGTAGCCTTCAGTCTGTAAGGGCGACTCTGTTCCAAGTGATCCAATTCGGGACTTTTTCCACTGATCCAAGCTCTGACCTCAGATGTTGACCACAGCGTCCAGAGTCCCAATCCGAGGGTGATCTGTTCACCCTCTGGATAAGCTCGCAAACAGCTGATTTCTCGAGGTCACCGCGCAGACCAGACGTCGGGTGCTCCAGGCATTAAGTCCTGCTGAAGTCTCCCTTATTTTGCGATAGGCCAGTGCTCCACAAACGCCAAAAAGCAAAGCGCTGCCATCATAATCCAATATAATCCAGATTCTTCACCTCCACAGAGCACAGCACAGAGAGCGAGACGCACACCATCCACACCCACAGGAATCCATGGCGTATCCTCTTCGTCACTCTGTGAGGGTGGACCGGCTCCCCTTTGCCGTTCCTTCTGTAGAAATCTTGTTCGTAGAATCGAATGCCCAAACCTCCAATCCATCTTAATTTGCGTTCGAGGTGCTTAGCTGAGGAGCTGCAGGCAGCAGGGGGGGGGGGGAAGGACGGGAGAGGAAGGACTAGCGACTGCCTCCGTCGAGAGCCAAGGTTGAAGATTCCTTAATTCCTGACCCTTGATGTTTTTGACAACCTTATTTGTGTTCCTGTCACTGGCAGAGATGGACAGATTCTCAGTATTAATGGTTACTTGAAGTTTTTAAATTATGACGGCGTAAAAGTGAGAGGCAGTGCAGCATTATGAAGTTACAAAATAGTATGGAAATCACCACTCTTCTTCTTTAATACAAAAAAGTTCAAGACAAAAACATCTTCATTAATCAAAATCAAATCTGTTTTTGGTGTATTTTCTCTCTGCAGCTGTATTCAGTGTTTGGTTGCGTTAGGCTATGGTGGGAACAATTTTTTACTGTCTGTCTCATTTGTAGCATCATCTCCTCCTTTCAGTCAAATCAGCTCAACTCAATTGTACCTGTCGATTATTTCACTTTTAAAAACAAAATTACCCGTTTATTAAGATAAAACTCCCCTTTAACCTGCATGTAGGAGACCGTGCCTCTGTGTGAGCTTTGCCTAGACAATTTCTCTGCCTTCCTCATGCTCTGACTTTACTCCTCTTCACAGCCTTTTTGTTTGACCTTTGACCTCTTTCTTGCCTCTGGTCTCATTTCAATCTTTGTTTATCTTTGTGAATTTTCCCACAGTTTCGTGTGCCACAACCTCCTCATCCGCTCATGAAGGTTACACCACCAAACCCACCCTCGCACCAATGGAGGAGGGATGCACACATGGCCGACATACATCGTCTCACCTGGGTGAGTGCATGCAAACACGCAGCAGAGTCAGTACTGATCTACTCTGAACCTGTAACTTTCATCCAAACAATCTCAGTTTAAGAAAGACAAGTGACAGCAGCAACTCTTCAGACACACAGATGTGGACCTGCTGATGTTGTCACCTATAAGCAAGAAAAGTGTTTAGTTTTGTTTAATACTGTTTGACAAGCACAGCATAAAAATCACTGTTGCATGTAGAGCATTGCCACCAGTGCTTTGTACAGAGGTTGTCATTCCAAAGGCAAATTTGCAAAACCCACCTTTGTTTGGCCTTTTAAAACATTAAAACATGACATTTCACCCATACAAAATTAACACAAATAGGGAAGAGCAAAAAACAGGAGTGCATGTAGAAGAGGTCCAGTTATCGTTATGGTAAATGGAGCTTACTTATACAGTATAGCGCTTTCCAGCCCCCTATGAGGGGCCCCAAAGCGCTTTACAATACCAGCCATCCACACATTCATACACACATTCATACACCGGTAGTGGTAGACTGCCATGCAAGGCGCCAGCCAGTCCTACCGGGAGCAACTTGTCTTGCCCAGGGACACAACGAGGTATGCCGTGTCCGGGGATCAAACCTGGGACCTTCCGGTCCTGAGCCGGCTGCCCTGCCTCTACACCATCTCGGCCCCTGTGTTCCTGTCACTGACAGAGATGGACAGATTCTCAGTATTAATGGTTACTTGAAGTTTTAAAATTATGACGGCGTGAAAGTGAGAGGCAGTGCAGCATTATGAAGTTACAATCTGCAGCTATTATATTTAATAGCCTATTAAGCCCTAGGTATGCTTAGGGATGGGAATTGATAAGAATTTAGATTTAGCAATACCAATTCCTTTATTGATATAGTTTATCGATTCAATTCCTTATCAATTATCTTATCAATTCTCATTGGGTTGGGCAATAAAATATAGTAAACCATTTGTGTGCATGCAGTATTTAATGATCTTTCACCAAAATAAAAATATAAGTTGTATGGATAATGGTCTAATAAATAGTCTCTGAGCTATGGAGATGGGGGGCTGCTGCTGCTGCACTGACAGAAGCTTTCTGTCCTCTTCCTCAAAAATTTCTTCTAGTGGTGTCTTTTTTTTGCTTCTTTACGGGAGGCATCTGAAATTATTGACATAACGACAACTTGTAATTCACAAGTTTCAATTTTAATCCATGCAATTTATCATCTTTCATTACAAAAAACAAAACTTACATAGTTATCATCTTCATCCTCTTCTGCGTCACTCTGTCTCTCTCCCATCTCTGCCAGCTTCAGAAAAAATTCACCATGTAAGAAATTGAAATCAGTCGATCATGAAAAACACAGTGTTTTTTTAGTGTACATTTTCTAATTCAAATACCCCGTATTTTCCGGTGTATAGGTCGCACCTTTTTATGGTTTTTTCAAGGCCTGCGACCTATACTCAGGTGCGACCTATATATGGCTTGTTATCACTTTCGGTGAAACAAATTTTTAAATCCAGCTCATTTCACAATTACGTTCATTTATTAAGGAAAAGTTCAGCTCAGACATATATTTGCTATAATTTTTATCAAACAAATAATTGTTTTTAAGTGTTAATCTTCTTAAAAGCCTTGCTGTGCGCTCCTGTGGCAGACATTTGCAGCAGAGCTAAACGTAGGTGCGACCTATACACCAGTGCAACCTATCTAGGGATTTTTCCAATCTATTGGTGATAATTGGACAATGCGACCTATACACCAGAAAATACTGTACCTCTGCTGTTGTTACTGTGGCTGCCTGAGTGTTTTCTGCCACCGCTGCTGCCCGAAAGGAGAAGCTAAAGGTGTGCTAGCACCACTGGTGCTAGCACCAGCCTCTGAGCCAGCCAGACTCCGGCAATCCTCGTCAACTAAATGTTATTACAGGACAGGGAGATTTATAAAATACAGTGGAAGCAGTACAGCAAAAAGGTGACAAGTGAAAGAAACTGTAGGAGTTTAACGTTACATTAGCCTGGCCCTCGCCTTCCTGCACAGCTCCGCTCAATTCTCATTTCCCTTCACTGCACAGTCTGGGACTTCTCTCATAGACAACGATTTCTCCGGTAGATTTTTGACCGGACCAATCAGAGAACAGAAGGGGCGGAGTTTTTGGCCCCTAACCCACGCCCCCACCTGTCCCAGCGCAGCCAGCGAGCATTCGCATGTTCTCATTCAAAGCGATGCAAAGCGATGCAGGACTGTTTTATATGTGACACAAATTTATTAATTTCCCCTTCTTAATCCCTTATCTGGAGTTTTCTTTTGTTTTTTTTCCCAAAAGTCAAGTAATCGCTCCCTCCTCCCTCCTCCTTCTCCTCCTCTCCCTCTGCTGAGTGAAATGAACAAGGAAATGCCTCAGGTTGTCACGAGAGAATTAAACTCGGGTTTTACGTTGCTGCCCGAGTCCCATCAGATTTCCTGGTCTTCTGGTGTGTTGGACCAGCGCTCCATGGTTTTATTTTATTTTATTAACAACGTTTTATTAACATATAAACACAGAATATGCAGCGCGGCAGCCGGCAGCGAGAGAAAAAGCTGCAGGAGGCGGAGCTGAAGTCAAGTTCAGAAGACCACGGGGGAGCAACGCAGCCAACGAGCATTCACATGTTCTCATTCAAAGCGATGCAGGACTGTTTTATATGTGACACAAATTTATTAATTTCCCCTTCTTAATCCCTTATCTGGAGTTTTCTTTTGTTTTTGCCAAAAGTAAGTGATCATCGCTCCCTCCTCCTCCTCATCCTCCTCTCCCTCCTCTGAGTGAAATGAACAAGGAAATGCCTCATGTTGTCACGAGAGAATTAAAGTCAGGTTTTACGTTGCTCCCCGAGTCCCATCAGATTTCCTGGTCTTCTGGTGTGTTGGACCAGCGATCCATGATTTTATTTTATTAGGACGTTTTATTAACATATAAACACAGAATAGAGACAAATCAGCAGGAGGCGGAGCTGAAGTCAAGTTCAGCAGACCACGGGGGAGCAGTCATCAGCAGAGGCCACGCCTCCAGCAAGAATCGTTTCTCTATAACAGAAAGTCCAGACCCTAGTACGAAGCAAAGTGAAGGACAAGGGTCTGGTTTTAACCAGGCTAACGTTACCTGCTGCAACATTTAAAAGGGAGGTGGACGCTTTGTTATCTCCACTTCGTTCACCACCTAGCAGCGTGTTAAAGACAGTACATTTGTTCAAACTAACCGCATGCTGAATGCTCAAATGCTTCTGCGTGTTCGAAATATTTCCTCCATGTGTTGCAAGTAGCCCATGTCTTGTCTTTTTTAGCGAAGTGAAGCCACACGCTGGACCGCTTCCTCCTCGACGCCATGTTGAATATCAAATACGGCGCATGTCTGTGATGTCATCACGTAAATACGTCACCACGACGAGTCAGAAGAACTGATAAACTGAATCGTTAAGACAAGCAGCCTACAATTCCATGGAATTGAACGCCAAAGAACCGGTTCTCAATTCCCATCCCTAGGTATGCTAGGTGTCCATCCCTTTTCATAGATTTGTTTTTGTTTCACACCGTTTTGGTTAGCCTAGCCTAGAAAGGCCTAGTGTTCCTCAAAGGAATGCAAAACTCCCACCACTTTTTTTTTTTGCCATCGCTTTGAACCAAGATTATCTTGAAATGAGAAGACATGGACTTTTAGTTGGTCCCCCATCATGAAGCGAAAATGGGGAAATGGAAATACAGCAAACCCCCGACCTACGAACGAGTTCTGGACCTAAGGACCGTTCGCAGCTCGATTCTGCCGTAGCTTGTGGGTGAAAATAACGTCTTGTTCGTAGGTCCTGATTTCGTTTGTACGTCGCGGAAATAACGCTAACTGGTAGAGCTGCTGCCTCTCAGCGAGCAGGTCCCCGGTTCAAATCCCGGTCCGGGGGCCTTTCTGGGTGGAGTTTGCATGTTCTCTCCGTGCATGCGTGGGTTTTCTCCGGGTGCTCCGGTTTCCTCCCACAGTCCAAAAACATGCATGTTAGGCTGATTGTTAACTCTAAATTGACCCTAGGTGTGAGTGAGACAGGTCCCTCTTGTAAATGAGTCCCCGTGGCTCAACGAGGCTAGCCTGTATAAATAAAGGTTGAATGAATGAATGAAAAAACGGAGCGCCACACACACATTTATCGGCATGAGACTGAACAAGTGGACGGACATACTGGGCCATAAACATGCACAGAACTTTATTTATAAACACTTATCTAACACATTACACCACACATTCATCCATAAACACACAGAATAAATAAAAATATAATTTCTTACTTTGAGATGGTCAAAGCCGACATCTTAGGTTGTCGGCGAGCGAACCGCGGCTGCTGCTGCCGCCCGTGTTGCTTCTGTGTTTAGCCAGGCCATGCGTTGATGTTGTCGGGCAGAGCAGCGCGGCGGCTCAGCGAGCGATCCGCGGCAGCTGCTCCAGGCCTGTGTTAGCTGGTGTTCGCGCGGCGGTGCGGTGCAATGACTGAGCTAAATAAAGTATAATTGTTATTTTTACGTTTTAGTTCAATTTTTAGCGTACTATGGTACATCCAGACCGAACGCGTTTTGAGCTGCATGAGCGTCCGGTTTACATGCAAAGTCAATGGGGGACGCGCCTCCAGGAGCGTCTAGGGGTCGGGCATCGCGTCACGTGCGTGTTGAGCGTTTTGGAAGTCGTTTTCCATGCACGTGAGCCCGCGGCAGCCTCCACAGCACGTGTTGATCATGTTGAAGATTTCGCTGTTCAACGTTCTGTCAACCAATCAGGGAGAGTCGGGGAGGAGAGAGAGGGGAGTCAGCTATGTGACGCGGTAACGAGGGGACGGGTGTTGCGCAACTGTGTGACGTATTGTTTGTGAGACACGGAAATAACCCGCAAAGTCGTGTTCAAGTATGGAGGAGAAATAAAAAGGACCTTGCCTGGCGGAGTGCCTGTGAGGAAGTCGGGATATCGGGTAAGTTTTGAATTGTGAACTTTTCACGTTTAGCAAGTTAAGCTCTGCTAACTCCTCCCCCGCCGCCACGCCGCCGCCGCTCACGTTCCGGTTTGAACACCACTGGGTCCAGTGCGTCAACCTTGAGGCGTTTCGCGCTTTTTTGCCGTTGAAAAGGCGCTCGGTCTGGATGTACCATGTGTCCGTTTCTACTTCCTGTCCTCTAAAGCCCAGCCAACTGAAGCAGATGGCCACTCGTCCTGACTCTGGTTCTGTTGGAGGCTTCTTCCTGTTAAAAATGGAGTTTTTCCTTTCCACTGTCTCCTTTGTGCTTGTTCAGGATGGAAGACTGATGAAGTGAAGATTCAACACAATCTGCTGCTCCCCGGGTGCATTAGATGGCAGCACACTGCTTCACATATTTGTGCGCACATGTGCAATGGGAAAAATGCAGAGAATCAATTCCCCCATTGGGGATCAGTAGAGTAAAATAAATAAATAAAAATCATAATCCGAGGACACTTTTGACTGCAGAGTGACTGAAAACTAACAGACCTCTGCTCGGGCACGTCAACAGGAAACCAATCAAATCTGAGCCTTCATGGAACCAATTTGTCTGTTTATTCATTCATTTAATTTCAATTATAACAAGACATATACAAAACAAATAAAATACCTATAAAATGAAAGGCAGCAGAAGAAGAATGAATTCTTATAAATTCTGCCCCTTCTTACAATATCAAATCAAAAACACTTCTTACAATATCAAATCAAAAACAATCAACTCAAACAATAAATACAACAAACCACAAAACTTATTACAATTATTCATTATAATTCCTTAATATTAGCAAACTTAAATATACAGTATCTCGTCAGAAATACATTTTTGATCTTTTTCTTAAAAACAACTACTGTAATGATTTCTCCTTTTTTGTATCATTATCCAAACTATTCCACAAACCAATTCCCTTCATTAAAGTAGACCTACCCCTTAAACTTGTTCTATACCTCCTCTTTACAAAAATATCTGTTCCCTTTAAATTATAACAACTATTCCTTTTAACAAAATACACTTGTATGTTCGATGATACATTTTGATTCTGAGCCTTGTACATAATAGAATATTGTAATCCATCAAATCATAAAACTTAAGAACCAGTGACGTGTTGCTCTCTGAATTAACACCTCAGGTTATAAACACAGGACCAGCAACAGGGGCCCCCGGACAGACAGGGGTCCAGTCTCATGAATCACGCGATGTTTACAACATTCCAGCAGAAAACAGACAATCTCAGATGTGTTCCTGTTTCACACAGGTTGTGTCCTGTTCAGTCTGGTCAGTGCGACTCATCGATGCCGAGTCATGAGTTTGTTCTGCTTCATGTTTCTGAGTTTCAGGATAAAATAAAAACTTGGCTTCACAGATTCATCTGCTGGGTTTGGACCCAACAGAACCAGGGTCCACCTGTCACCTTTTTTCGGGTTAAATGGCGGAAAGTGCCCGGATGTTGCAAGTGTGACGTCAGTGTGATCAATCAGCAGGTATCTTATCTGTTCAGCTGATCCTTTAAAAACGAGTCACGTGGTGAGCATCGGTATCTATGGTGATCCAGCGGGTTAAACCAACTTTTGGACCACCAGAACCGGGTCAACGGACGGCAGGTTCCGGTTCGGGACTCACCGTTTGGACACGGAGCCTCTGGTCGCGCTGCCGCCGCTCTCGCTTCCTTTCAGTGCGGCTGAAGCGTTAGCTGCTGTCGCCGCGGGGTCCATGTTCTGGGAGGCCATGAGTGGTACCGGTCCGGTTCCTGTCAAGAACCCGCACAGAGACAGAGAGGGTGAAACGGGCCGAAGCCGAACCGAGTTACCTCTGAGCCAACAGCAGCTACATGCTAACTGCGGCGGAACCACTCAGAACTGTTCATTTAGCCAATATGTCCCAACATATTTATATTTACACTCACAGTCACATGGCGCTGAATTGAAAACATATCCAACTGAAGAACTCACCGGGTGTCGAGCTTCTGTCAGTGACGAGTGGCTGATTTTTCAGATAGAAACTGAAGTATCTCTACCGCCCCTTAATTTAAACCAACAGTTTCCGGATAACTGGCCAATCAGCGCCTGACTTTTAAAAACAAACTTCCGCCATCCAGCCAATGGGAACCAGGCGTGAGGAGAACACCGGAAACTGTCCCAACCGGAAACTAGGTAAACTACATAAAAAAACTCAAGTAGGCGTC
>JBBPBX010056646.1:0-13113 GCA_038048925.1 Garcialebias charrua
CTCTTCCCTGCTTGAGCTCTAACATTTATTCCTGACAGTTTTCTTACTCTTTTTGTTTGCTCTGACGTTTAGCAGCAGAAAAACATCTTCTCTTAGAGTCTACGCATGTTCGATTTCCGCACGTTCCTTCATGTACACAGTCTACCTGCCGTGTCAGTCACGTGACTCGGCAGGTTGTTTACATTCAATACGTACCCACATTTCAGAAGTGAATGTTATTTATCTGTAAAACCCGCTGAAGTAAATTCAAACTGAACCATTAGATTCAGATCAGGATATTAATTTTTTATTTTAATTTTAATGGTGACTGTACTTTGTTTTGCAGGAATCCTGATGGGGACGTGCAGCCGTGGTGCTACATCCCTGATCATGAAGACGGGGTCTACTGGAAGTACTGCGACATCCCTACATGCCAGAGTAAGACTGCCACTCCTTACTCCTCTGCACTTTCCCATCGTGCCCTCAGGAGCATGCTGTGAGCTTGCAGACCAGCCAAACCATTTTTTCATTTCTACTCTCATCTTCCCACTTGCTTTGAATAGCGTCACGAGCGGTGATGCTTGTACACAGCCATTATCATCCAAAAAATGTGTCTAATTGCCTCTCGTCACCCCTCCCCCTGCCGTGTCCGGGCCTGTTTTTACTTTAACGCGAGCTGTCAGTCATGGTGTGAAGCCAGAACATTGTTTTTTAATTCGTAAAGAAAACCAAGGGAGTCTTAAAGATGCAGGACGAAGGACTCAAGAAGGATGTCCAGCTAACTGCACTGATCTAAACAGCATGAACTCTCTGACCTCTGTGTGTGCATGTGTGTGTGAGTGTGTGTGTTGATAGGATTCCCCTTTGGCTTTGTAGCTTGTTTTGACTCGCTCGTTGATGCAAGTGATTTTGTGCATCTGTCACTTTGTGGAGAAATGTTTTCTTCCCGTGTGTGTGTGTGCGTGTGTGTGTGTTTGTGAGCTTGCCCGTCCAGTAATTCCTGCATCGGTTTGTTTGATTGACTGTTTACACTCGGAGATTTTGTGGTTTTGCGCGGCTTTAACCAGTTTTGGCGAACGCACAAAGCGCCGCCAGTTTTTAACACCCTCACTTTTCATTCTCTCCACCTTTTTAATCGCTCCCGTTGAAAAGCGACGTGGGCGGATCACCGGCTTGTGTTGTCAGAGCCAAAGATCGAAATTCTTGCGGAGCCGGTTTGAATTTGGTCATCCGCTGTGTTTGTGTACCCAAAGTGTCACTTCTGCCGACGTTGCTTACTTTTTTTTTTACTTCGGGCTGTTTCAACAGTTTATTCTTCACTTTTTATTTAAAAAATAAAACCAAGAACTCCAAAGCTGGGGAGGTCAGAGGGTTTTTACTGCTTTCTTTTTGTAATTACAAGTATCTTTTGGATTGTTCTGTTTATCCAAAGTAAACATTTCTCTTGTCTTTTTGGTTATGAATTGCATTCCATTTTATTTTTGTGTAATCAGCCTCTGCCACTTGGTCCTTTATACATCAGAGTTTAGATTTTACGCCCGAGTTTTTCTTCTTATTACAAGGTTTTACATAACTTTATATTTTTAACAAGTTGTAAAGGAATAAGGTGGGGTAAGGTATTTAAACACTTACTGGACCACCATTATTGTAGAGATATAGGACTTTCTGGTCAGTTTACTGACTTACCTATATCTTTAGATGCGCAAGTCTGAGCAGAGTTTAATCTGCACAAACTTGCCACCAATTCACGGGGTCTCAACTTTTTCAGAATAAATCAATAAATCTAACGATGTGATTAGCCAGTAATGTAATTTCACGCTTAGACTTCAATTTATATTGGTCTACCAAAAAATAGACCTTTTATTGAAACTATCACAAAAATTACATTAAACATTTGTATCGATATTGGCTCTGATTTAATAACTACGTTGACAAGAATTCAAATTAAAACAAACAGACAATTAAAACTTAACTGTTGGCACATTACTTGACAGATTAAATGCTTATGAAAATAATAAATAGGAGGAAGGAATACTGGAAGCTAAGTTAAAGGTATTGTGACATGATTTTATAAATTTGAATATTTGTCAGAACATATATATCTTATATCATTGAGCTCTGTTCGTTTTTGCAAAATAAATTATAAATATATTAAATTTTTATTCCAAGTTATGGTAGTTTTTTTCTCTGGGATACGCCCCTAAAAATCTGCGCATTTCCGCAAAAACTTCATTGTGACGTGCCTACGTGACTACGGGAAGGCACGCTCCAACGTGCATTTAAATAATAATGGGGAGCATGTCCGATTGCGTCTGAGATATATCATTTTAAGACAGTAAATCATCCAAAACTCTCATTAATGAACCCTCCCTGAATAAAAAGAAACTACAGATGTTACCTGATCGCGCAGACATAATTTAAAAATACATTATTAGCAACGTGTTTGCTCCGGGCTCTCGGCTAATGTTTCTTAGCAGCCATCTTGGCAAACAGAGTCCCTGACACCGGTCACGTCTGAGATATATCATTTTAAGACAGTAAATCTTCCAAAACTCTCATTAATAAACACTCCCCGAATACAAAGAAAACAACAGATGTTACCTGATTGCGCTGACATAATTTAAAAATACATAAATAGCAACGTGGCCTGTACTGTATCTCGGCTAGTGTGTTAGCTGCTACCTCGGCTTTTTATTACCGGTTGCGTCAGCGATATATCATTTTAAGACAGTAAATCATCCAAAACTCTCATTAATATCCCTCCCCGAATAAAAAGAAAACAACAGATGTTACCCGATTGCGCTGACATAATTTAAAAATGCATAAATAGCAACGTGGCCTGTACTGTATCTCGGCTAGTGTGTTAGCTGCTACCTCGGCTTTTTATTACCGGTTGCGTCAGCGATATATCATTTTAAGACAGTAAATCATCCAAAACTCTCATTAATATCCCTCCCCGAATAAAAAGAAACTACAGATGCAGACATAATTTAAAAATACATTATTAGAAAAGTGTGTGTGCTACTGATTCGGCTAGCTTGTTAGCAGCGAACATAAATAATCTGCCGTGATAATTGGCTTCATACACTCACAGTGTATAAAGTAAAACAACATGAACTCACGTAAAATATATAGTTTAGAATCTAAAACACTACACACCTCCGATTATGTTTACACAAAGACTTACTCATCTCCTGGACAGTCTTCCGATGGTCCCTGCGTTGTTTGCATGGTAGCTCCTGTGGGACTTTCTTCTGTAGATTTTCTTTTAAAAATAGTAGGAATAGCATCCGGTTTTAAAAGTCTTCTGAATCTTACTGGTAATCCTAAAGATTCTTGTAAACCAGGTCTTTCCAGATAACAATCGGCAGTAAAATGGTCGCTGCAGACATACGAGTAGGAACCCACCGGTCCTTGTCTGGTCCATTCTGATTCTTGTCGAAGTTTCTCATCTTTTGGAAATTTGTGAAGAATCACTTGTTCACTGCTGATATTAGAACACACAAATGCGCTACAACGTGACGGCATTTTTCAAGTTACACAAAAAAAAGAGCCGATCTTTCAGGAAATGAATTCTATGGCAAGCAGTTAACACACAAAACAAACGGGCAAGGCTCTGCCTTCTGCCCGTTGTGACGTTGATGACTGGCGACGACGACTGGTGATGACGTATTGCGGAAATGCGCGGAATTTTAGGGGTGTATCCCAGCAAGTACCAGAGAAAAACATTACCATAATTTAGAATAAAAATTTTACATATTTATAATTTATTATGCAAAAACGACCAGAGCTCAATGATATAAGATATATATGTTCTGACAAATATTCAAATTTACAAAATCATGTCACAATACCTTTAAGCTAAAGTTGGTTACTTTGAACCAGACTGGGTGACACCGTTTCCCCCACACGAGCAGACTGCTGGGCTCCCGCACGCTCAAACACACCACGGCTCGTTACCTGTTGAAGGTTCGTCTCTTGGAGACAAGAGTGGAGAAGTTTGTGGACACACACGTGGATGGGTTTGTCCAGTGGCCGTCCAGTTGGACTTCAGCGTGAGTGTGCTGATTCACGATACGAGGAACTCGCCTCCCTCGGCAGGAAACAACGGTCAAGCGCACAGACTGACTTTCAAAATAAAACTCTAGAAAACAAATTCTTCCAGAAGAGTGACAGGATCACAGTAAGGCTTTACTATGATCCTAGCGGAGACGTGGGTCGTTGACACAATGACCGGGCGTCTCCAGCTTTCTCCAGGGAGAGAAAACCAGTTGGCAGTTCGTTCTCCTCGAAACTCTAAACCAAAATCCAGGAAGTGCCCCTTAAGAAGGGGGTGTGACTTAGTCACATACTTCCTGCTGATTGGTTGTTGCACCCCTAGAGAGGGTGTGACTTTGCAAATGAGTGAGTTTGAGTGACAGATGATAGGGTAGACAAAACATAGAAAACATACGTGAGAAGATGCAGGTGCATGTGCACAAGTCAGTACTTTGTTTTGAGAACTGATTCATTGTTTTTAGAAAGGACGGGAGACCGAAAGCAAGCTATGTCTAGCACTTTTCCTTTGAAACAAAAACAGTTCAAACAAATACGAAGGATTGTTCCTTCAACTTTCGACACTTATTCTGCCTAGAGCAGACAGTTCAAAGCATGATCATTCTGAGATGTTCTCTTAACTTTGTCATATTTAAAATATACCAGTTTAGTAAAATCATCATTGAAATGACAAAAATACTGTTTGATCAATTCTGAATTAACACACATTAAAGAGAAAGTTCAATCTGATTAATTAGTGTCCATTAATCCATAATAATTGTTAACCAATATAGAGTCCACTTGTCCTTGAGAAACTCCTTGAGAGTTTCAAGAAGGTGTAACACTGAGAGTTTCAGAGAGATGTGGAGAGGCCCATATCCCATACGGACATGAGAGTGCTGTATCCCTACAAAGTCATGCTAAGAAAAGCAATACCCTGTACTGAACTTCACATCAGAAATGTTTGTGTCACTAAATTTATAATCTGGCTTAAATAATTAAAATAATCAAATGCCCAGCTTTTCTTAAAGAAATGCACATCACATGCCATAGTTTTAATGACTATCAGCCACTACCACACTAACTTTTAATCAATATTTGTAGAAATGACTATAAAGTATGTCACTTTTTGTGCAGGCTAAAGCTTATTAGCTGTGGCAGCCATCTTGAATAGAGTTAATCTGTTGCCGATGTACAGCAAACGTTCATTTTCAGGGCGTTTCATTAAAATGTGTCCTGTTCTATGAGATATTTGGTACCACTTTTCAATAAGACTCCCCTTAGAGATGTCTAATAAATAGTTTATGGATGCGCTATTGTTTCCTCTATGAACACTTTATAAATCATGAATAACTGCTTATTATCCATTAATTAAGGCTGACGGAGACAAAACTGACTAGTTTCTTACCAAATAATGAGCCAAATCTGTTCACCTATTTCATCTGAGTTGTTATATTAAACATTTCAGATTAAGTTACTACCTTGTAAGCACAATACACATGTGTCACCCTATTTTTTTAGGATGTAATATTAGTTGTAGACACTTATAATGCAGTGATAAAGTACAATATTATATGCAAAAAAAAAGTTTACAAATGCTTTTTGTGTGCTTAAAAGGTAGTAACTAAGTCTCAAATGTTTAATAACTCTAGATGAAATAAATAGGTGAACAGATTTGTCTCACCATTTGTTAAGAAACTAGTCAGTTTCGTCTCTTTGTCACCCTTAACTAATGCTAATAAACATTTATTAATAATTTATAAAGTGATTATAGAGGAATGAAGGACATATAAACTATTTATTAGCCATCACTAAGGGGAGCCTTATTGTAAAATGATACTAGATATTTTGCTAACAGACAAACAGGGTTCAAATCCCAGCCAGGGGGGCTTTTCTGGGTGGAGTTGCATGTTCTCTCAGTGCATGCGTGGGCTTTCTCCAGGTACTCCGTTTCCTCATACAGACCAACAACATGTATGTTAAACTGATTGGTAACTCTAAATTGTCCCTAGGTGCAGAGTGAGAGAGTTGTTTGTCTCATTTGTCTCGATGTGTCCCTGTGATGGACTGGAGACCTGTCCAGGGTGTCCCCCCAACCCTTCCACAGTGATGGCTGGACATTGGCACCAGTGATCCCCATGACCCGGAAAGGAAGAAGCGGGTAAAGATAATGGACGGATAGACAGATGGATAGTTGGATAGATGATTGGATGGATGGATGGATGGATGGATGGATGGATAAACAGGGTTGACTAATAATCAATGCCAAGCTTTTAAGTAAACGTGTTGCTTTCAAACTATGTGACAGCACCGTCGCTTAGTCACAACCAACTGATTGACGCATGTCCATTTTTGTGTATTTGAGGTAATATGACTGTGGCGGCCATCTTGAATCAGGTTGACTCTAAATGGTATTCAGTCGATGCCAACACAAGGGTTTGCTTTCCGAGCGTTTCACTGAACTCGGTCCTGTGAGTCATGAGATCTTTTTCTTAAACACGCACACATGGGAAGAAACCTACAAACTTACTATGTATAGATAATTGTACTTTTAGGACAACTTCATTCAGAACAACGATACGAATACAAGTATAGCTGCTGTTATTGACATTCGAACGATAGTTGGACTTCAAGTGTCTTCAAGTTACAAAAACTCATGATGACTGCAAATAAGTACAGAGCATGCAGCATCAGAATATAAGGGGAATCTGACATCCATAGTTTCTGCACAGTCTGACCTTCTCCAATATCTTGTGTACATTAAGGGTTCTTTGGCTTCTCGATGGCGCCTGAAGACACACGGGTTGGGTTGATAGGCAACTCTGAAATGTAAAAGAAAATTGGTCATAGATGATGGATGTGCAGATTTTATCTGTGAATACTTTACTTGTAACAAAATAATGACTCAAATGTGGCAAACAGGCAGGTAGAATGTAGAAAGAGTTTTTTTAAACCGATGTCACAGAGATGAAAAATGATTAAATATTAATTAGCATAACTTAAAGGAATGCATATCGCCTGTTGCCAACACAACAAATTTTAAATAAAGCTCTTGTACGATTTGTTGGTGCTCAGATTATGTGATGAGGATGACTGTCAGCTACTAACACTCCAAATGTAACACAACATCTGTTAGAATGATCAGGTTATTACCTTTTTTAATGTTTGCAAAAGGTGATTGCAAAACACACACACACGCGTGTGCGCACGCACACACACACACACACACACACACACACACACGCCTGCACACACACAAAACAGTACTGCCTTCCTTTCGCCTTTTGGCAGCGAAGCATCATGAAAAATGAAAAAATAATAGGAAGAAGCTAAAACAGAGTTGTTAAGGATAAATAAAGCAGAAAACTAGCTAAAATCTAAAACATGCTAAACACATAGATATTAAAAGCAGCAAAATACTAGCTAAATGTTATTCTTCTTCCTGCTCCCTCTTCACTCGTGTATAGTAAGTGTTGTCAGACGTGTTTGTGAATTGATGATGATTTTGTTTAATCAAGTGAATAAATTGATTGATTGAAATAGCAATATGCTAAGAGCTTATGTAACAAAATGTTAGCTAAAAGTATCAAGGCTTGCTAGAATCTACCAAAAACAAAATGCTAGCTGAAAGCTTAAAGTAGCATGTTTTGTTAGATGTTAAATGCAGTGAAAGTTTGGCCTAAAGCAAAAGGTAGCATAAGGCTAGCTAAAAGGAACAAAAAACTAAAAAGTTAGCTAGAAGCTAAAAAGCTAAAAGTTAACTAGAATCCAAAAAAGCTAAAAGTTTACTAGAGGCTAAAAAGCTAAAATGTAGTTAGAAGCTAAAAAAGCTAAAAGTTAACTAGAAGCTAAAAAAGCTAAAATGTTAACTAGAAGCTAAAAAAGCTAAAAAAGTTAGCTAGAAGCTAAAAGCTAAAAAGTTAGATAGAAGCAAAAAAGCTAAAAGGTAGCTAAAAACTAAAAAGCTAAAAGTTAACTAGAATCCAAAAAAAGCTAAAAGTTAACTAGAAGCTAACAAAGCTACATGTTAGCTAGAAGCTAAAAAGCTAAAAGTTAGCTAGAAGTTAAAAAAGCTAAAAAGTTAGCCAGAAGCTAAAAAGCTAAAAGATAGCTAGAAGCTAAAAGTTAACTAGAATCCAAAAAAGCTAAAAGTTAACTAGAGGCAAAAAATAAAAGCTAAAATGTAGCTAGAAGCTAAAAAACTAAAAGTTAATTAGAAGCTAAAAAGCTGTAAGCTACAAGCTAAAAAAGCTAAAAGGTAGTTAGAAGCTAAAAAACCTAAAAGGTAGTTAGAAGCTAAAAAAGCTAAAAGGTAGATAGAAGTTAGAAAGCTAAAAGTTAACTAAGCTAAAAAAGCTAAAAGGTACTAAAAGCTAAAAACAGTTAAAAGTTAACTAGAAGCTAAAAAAAAGGCTAAAAGTTAGCTAGAAGCTGAAAGAAGCTAAACGTTAGCTAAAACCTAAAATCAACAGAATGGTAGCTAAAATCTAAATGTAGCTAAAAATGACAAAAATAGAGCTAGTATGCTGAATCAAATTTAAAAGAAAATGATTTTGTATAAACTGAAGAGATCTTAATGTAGTTCAACTAGGAAAAAACTAAATTATGGCAAATATTTTTTAAATTGTCAAAGTTAAAAAGCTCACGTCATGAAAGGCTTTACACAAGGTCTTAGTTGGATTACAAAACATATTTTTAATGGAACTTTATTAATGAAAAGAAAACATCAGTGTCTGTTAAATAAGCTATTTATAACAACTAAAGATGATTAAAATGTTGTAGTCAGATAACAGGTTTTAGTAAAGCAATGACATTTAAGATTAGCAGTAGTCCAAACTTTTCTTTCTTTAGAACGAAACAGACCAAAGTTATTAAATGTGTGTTTGTCGTGTTTAAACTGAAGGTAACTGTTGGACGTTACTAATCAAACTGTCTATTGGCAACACTGAAACTCTGTAAATGGTCTAAATGGGACTCGAGCTGTTTGACCCCTGCAGCTCTCCTATTATCCTGCGTGAGCTGCATACCTGACTGAAGTCTGCAGTTTCAATGGCTCTGGACCCATTAGCATGTAATAACTCCTGTTGGCTGCATGGCCTGTGTGTGTGTCTGCAGCATGCATCTATCCAGATCCCATTTCACGTCTTTTTGTCTGTGGGAGCTCGTGTGCATCACGCTGGGATTGTCAGGGGCCTGTGTTCGAACACCGTGCGTTTATCTCAGAGTGTCGAGGATAATACACAGAACCGTGGGGGTTTAGTTGGAAAGAGGAGAGCAGTAAACATCTTTAGGGTTTCTTATCTTCGGTGAAACGAGGCCAACTTTTATTAACAAATGCACGGCCTCTCATTTTCCAACGGGCTCAGCGTGTAGTGTTTTGTTTACAGTCCAGTCTGTGAAGAACGTAACTCCTCGTCTTACGAGAAAGAGCTTTGTCCACATCAAGTAAAGTGTGGTGTTGTTTTTCCATTTTCTCTGCAGGCCCTAAATCTTAGACTCCTCTCAGTTAAGAACAAAAACCCGAGACGAGGTCCGCTGTGAGCGAAGCATCCAGTACCACTAAAACGCTCTCGTTCACTGGGAGACGTTCGTCCCTGCAGGGAGATTTCAGACACGGCTGCCCCGTCGCCTCTATTGTGAAACCACAATGGCCACGTGGTGCCTCACCTTCTGGCTCTGCCTGTTCCCAATCTGCTTAATTCAAAAGCCTCGGCTGCCAAGCGAGAGAACGCCGATGCTCTCCTCCGCGCTGCTGTTCCCAGTCTGCGGCTGGCAAGTGTAGCCTGAAAACTCCGCCTGTGTGCCAGAGGAACGGCAGCGGTGGTTCTTGTTGTCATTTCTTCTGGCTTTTGTTTCGTCTGTGCCTCGGTTGTGTCTACTTTTTTTGCTTACCCGTATTTTCCGGTGTATAGGTCGCACCTTTTTATGGTTTTTTCAAGGCCTGCAACCTATACACCGGTGCAACCTAAATATGGCTTGTCATCACTTTTGGCGAAACAAATTTTTAATCCAGCTCATTTCACAATTACGTTCATTTATTAAGGAAAAGTTCAGCTCAGACATATATTTGCTATAATTTTTATCAAACAAATAATTGTTTTTAAGTGTTAATCTTCTTAAAAGCCTTGCTGTGCGCTCCTGTGGCAGACATTTGCAGCAGAGCTAAACGTAGGTGCGACCTATACACCGGTGTGACCTATCTAGGGATTTTTCCAATCTATTGGTGATAATTGGACAATGCGACCTATACACCAGAAAATACGGTATGTATGATGTTGTGTGGTTGGTAGATGGTTCGCCGCTCGCTGAGGCACCTGCGCCGCCTGCCAGCAGCTCGTTTTCAGTCCTCTGCAGTGAAAGTACTCAAATACTGTACTTAAGTAAAAGTACAAATAAACAGACAAAAATGTACTCTAGTAAAAGTAGAAGTACCATATTAATATTTTAACTTAAATAAAAGTAAATAAGTACTTGCTTTTAAAAATACTCAAAGTATTAAAGTAAAAGTACTTGCTGAATGTATTAACTAATGCAATGGTGTACAATATCATTAAGTGTGCATACTGTATGTATATTTTCTGTAACGCATAAATAGTGTTGAGTCACTTTAGTGAATAATGCTGCAGATAATGCATGTTTTTATTGTGTGACACCGTTCACACTTGGACTTGTAATTATGTGTGTCATTATTTCAGGGATGACCTGCAGAGTTAAATGACATTAAGCAAAATAAGAATAATAAGAAATAATTATACCTTTAAAAGTTTTTATTTAACACAAAGCAAGATTAATATGTCATTGTATTTGCAGTAAACACATTTCAGTAGAAGTTTCAGTAAAAGTTGTCTGCCTGAAAAAGGAGCATTAGACCTAACAAAGTATCATTTCAACTCCAGTTTGTCATCACCTCTAGTTAAAATATTGTCTAAACCTTGTAATGGGTCAATGGTGAAAAATATTTTAACTTCCTGACACCATTTTCAAAACTTGGACCTGAGTGTCGAGACATTTGGAGAAATCTCTTGTCTCCTAACATCCCATGAACTGACACATTTTAATATTGCAGCAAGAATTTATTGTTCAAGTTCAGTTCAAAGTATTTTGAGTCCAGTCTGGCTCTTTTGGGAGAGAGAATCTGTCCTGCTGTACTGAACAGTCTTTCAGTAGTCTTTCAACAGTCTTTCAATTATTAACAGCTAAAAAGTAAAAAAACAACAACTATGGATTAAGTTTAAAAAAACGTAACTAAAGCTAAAACCATCTTGGCTACAGCAAACTGGTTGGTCCACTTAAGTTGTTTACTTGGTGGGGTAGCTTCAGTTTGCTTTGGACTGCTCTGACTGACGAAGCCCTCTGGAGTGAGGGTGAAACGTTTCTACTAAAAAGAAATTGTCCAGATGAACTGATTGAGAATGAGCGGATTTGATACCTGGACTATTGAGAATGAACTTTCTGGTCTTTCAATTATATTTCAACAGTATTTCAATAGTCTTTTAATAAGGTCATGGGTGGTGTGTATCTTCTGGCTGACTCTCCATGGTGGAATGCATTTTGTGTGTGTTAGTGAAGCTGTGGGTGCTCCCAGCTCAATGATGTATACACTAGAATATACATCACTGGTCCAGCTCTTCTTGAAGGCGGGTCTAATGTTACCTGTCCACTTTGAAATGATTCAATGGACCAACTCCCCTCTCACCTTTGGTTACTTTAAAACTAATAAACAAATCAAAAAAATTGCAATGTGAAAGTAACTAACTCAACACATTATAGAAATGTAGTGTAGTAGAAAGTACAGATACTTCATGTAAAATGTAGTGGAGTAAAAGTTAAAGTACCCACATTTAATTCTACTCAAGTTAAGTAAAGTACAGATACATGAAAAATGTACTTAAGTACTTGTATTAGTTACATCCCACTACTGGTCCTCTGTCACCGGGGGTCATGCCACCCTTGCGAGAGTGACATGTGGAGGCCACATGCAGCCAGAAATGCACGCAGTGAGGATTACAGTGTTGGTTGCTACATGTGTTGATCCATGTAATCCCTCACAGCAACAGTCATCATGTGCTGAAACTAAACATCTCAAAAAGGCTGTGATTACTGCGCTTCGGCTGCTTCACAGATGAACGTTGCCACGCTGAGTGATGTCCTGCAGATTTGAGGTCCAGACCTCTGAACGCACCGCAAAGCCCATCCTTGTTATTGTTGTTGTTTTTTTTTTGGTGCGGTTCTTGCGTAACCGAGCGACGTTGCTTCAGTGAAAACCTTTTCAAACACGTTCAGAGCGTCGTCTCAGAGACGTTCTCATCTCATAAACTTCACTCGGCACAAAGATCGAGAAGTTGAGGGCGGATTTTGTCTCAAGGCAAAGAATCGCATGGTTCCCAGCATTCACGCCATTGTTTTTATTTATGTTTATAACTTTAAAAAAAGTTTTTTTGCAATCATATTCCTGCTGACTTCACTTCATGTTAATCATTTATATGTTAAAACCTTTGGCACAGTTGGAAACAGTGTTAGTCTTTTAGAAAATTTATACCAAATTATTTAGCAAGACAGGTAGTCCTCGACTTACGACGGAGTTCCATTCCTACGTGGCGTCATAAAGCGAATTTCGACGTAACTCAAAACATACGTCCAAACTGCACCTTATACGTACAGTACTGTACAGTATTTTACCAAACACTTAGCCTATCCTAACACAGTACTCTACATAATTATCAAAAAACACATACATTTCAGAACCATAATGAAGGGGGGGGGGAAAGAGTTAATTTCCTACACAGGACTGCTGATGAAGCCATTTCCACCATTTCTCCCTCCCTCCTCCGGATTCTCCATTCGTTTACGTTGTAAAACCGCCGTCCATAAAACAGCTACTTTTCCACAGCTGCTGCCTGTTTCTGCCTGTCCAGCTTGCTCCAACAAGTTTTGTTTTGTTTTTTTGAATGTCCAGAGGACCAGGCTTAGCTTTTTTAGAGAGTACAGGCAGCTGTAGCCTCCACAGCTAGCAAAACAGGAAACTGCCGGAAACTGCATAAATCGGCTTCAAAATAAAAAATGTCAACAAAAAAAAGAAGAAAAAACAATATATATATA
>JBBPBX010056647.1:0-22695 GCA_038048925.1 Garcialebias charrua
TTATTGATGCATTTCGAATATCTTAATGCATCCCTCACACTTCTCCCTCATGTGAATACTTGGAAACCAATTTAGTATTTAATATCTGTAATATATACCATTTCAGCCATCATGTACATGTCTGTTATGTAATTGTTCCAGCTTTCTTTCCTTATACAGTAGTATGCTTGGCCATAACTGCAAGAAAACTGAGCCACAAATGATATAAGAAATAAAAATAAAAAAAACATTTGTTTAGGTGTTTTGGTTTGGGAACCACTGGTTTAAAGGTTCAAGTTGGGAGAGGTTTTTGTAAACACAACCCAGTTTCTGTTTATCACCTAACATTCTGTCTGAGACATAAATATATATTCTTTTAAGAACTTGAGTTTTTGCTTGGTAACTTGGACTTCATGAGATTTGGATGTTACAATCTATAAATTGATTGTAAAGGGTTTTTTCCACAAAGAATGAATCGGTGCATCTCTAAAGTTTTAGCAACATACAGAGTAAATTTACTCTTGAGTTTTAATAATTACCACCAAATGGATTTTTTCCCCAGTTTGTACAGTGCTTATGTTTAGGTGAGATTCATGTCATACTGCAAACCTAGTAACCGTATTTCAAAATTTCTTTTGGTTTAAATGCATATTTTCTGTGTTGGCTTAGCCTTCAAATGGCATTTAATGAAGAGAACACTTTTTGGTTTTTTTAAATTAGGAAGTCAATTTAAAGGTATTCATTGCAAAATATGAAACCAAAAACTAAATGTTACCCGTAGCTATGTTGATATGCAATTCTGAAAGGCATATACTGTACTCACAAAGCACTTTGTTCTGCATATTTTATTCATCAAACCTGAGTGTAAATATGCACCAACACACGGAAGTCTTCAAATTTCTCAATCCCAAGTGGCTCTTCTGTGAATGTCACCATTGACGACTGTATTTCAGTCACTTCGGCTGTTTTAAGTAAAACACATGCAGTAGTTGACTTCTACTCGCAACTTTCAGCTACACATTTCTGTTATAAGAACATTTTCAACATTGATATGGAAAACGGATTCAGATTTTGTTTCTTTGTGTTTCTCGTGTTCTGAACGGTCTTCATGCTTTTCAATGAGTACCTTTAATTTTGCAAAGTGTCATTTTGTTTCAAGATGATTTGCACAAGATGTTTATCCTAAAAACGTCTACGTTGGTCCTTTTTATATTTTGTATGAATAGTTTATTTCTACAATACCATTACTTGGACAGCTGATTATTTTACTCATCATTCCTGTTTGAGAAACACATGCAGCACTTGATTAAATAATAGACATATTAATGAAAGTTAAAACATTAGCTTGAAATAAAATAAAAACATTCCTCATATGTACAATATGTATTAATTCAGTAATTGCTTCCACATAGTGTTTTTATTGCCATATTTGCAGAGCAGCAACAGTGCCTCTTGTCTGCATGGATGTATGCTGACCTGAGGAGCTGTTGGGCTGTAAGCTAGTCTTGATATGTACTGGAGAACAGACCATAATAGATGGGCGCAGACTAACGAAAACATTACCCTCTCTTCCTTTTCCGTATGTAACCTGTGGCACCTGTGGACCTTCTAACGGATCGATCGCTTTCTTCGGATGTGCCTCCTGCTGGTTGCTTTATAAACCTGCTCATGATATAAAACACCACCTCTATTGCTACACGTTTACACACCACCCCTACATGGACATGAACTGTGCGCTGCTCGTGCACTGATCCCCTCCCCACAATCATACCTTATTCCTCACCCCGACCATCTGTCTTCTCCCTGTAAACTGACCACCAGCAGCGCAATGAGCGCTTCAGCCAAAGTGGTTCTAGGGGGATGGTTGCTGGAACCTCTGGGTTTAGCAGGGTCCGCGAGGAGTTTGAAGGTCCCCTAAAGAAGCCCCGTTTTTAAAAGCTGCTTTTTGATTCTTCTGGCAGCACACATCTGTGTAGTTACTCAAGATCAACATTGAGTCTTAGTACTTGTATTTAAGTTGAAACTGTTCCAGCATTTTAGTCACTCAGTTGACTGGTTTTATAATTGAGTCAATTTTTTTTCATTTTATT
Organism: Garcialebias charrua; assembly: GCA_038048925.1. Classification (NCBI taxonomy): domain Eukaryota; kingdom Metazoa; phylum Chordata; class Actinopteri; order Cyprinodontiformes; family Rivulidae; genus Garcialebias; species Garcialebias charrua. The sequence continues at coordinate 2,070 of JBBPBX010056647.1, forward strand.
TAGTATTGTCATTAGTGTAGGCAGAGGTCACCAAGTTGTGATCCAGTAGTTCTTTCTGACCATGTATCCTTTCTGTTTCTAGATGTAATATGCTCTGTGAATCGTCGTGAAGTGAAAACTGTAACTTTCTGATCCTTCTATGGCTGTGTTTTGTGCCATACATTTTTTTGAGCTGAAGCATGACTATAATAAAGGCACACTGGTTCCATCTGAACAAACTTTTAACATTTATTCCTTACGTTTAACCAACCATTCACAAATCCACTTTGATCCCACAACGGGTCATTGTCTCACAAAAATAATAGTCTTTGAGTGCGGTTTGAATCGGTTCTTAACTTCAGCAACATGTACAACAAAAAATATAAACCACAGCTCAAACTAAACAGATCAGTGAAGCTTTAAAAATCGTAATACTTTTATTGTAATTATCTCTGAGGCCTAACGTTGGAGTAACTAAGAATTGACTCCCCCAACAGCATAAATAATTTCAATCTTAATAAGCTTGTTTTAAGGATGTGGTCCAAGTATTGCTAGCTACAAGTATTTGGACAGGCATAATTTAAAAATACTCATCAGATTGGTATGTAGAAACGTTTCATGGCAATCAACCTTAAAGCATTTGAGAATTTAAAAGTAGGTTTTGCTAAATTTGCAGCCTAACAAAAAATGTACACAAACGGGCGTGGCCTAAATATCTGATTAAAGTACAAGGAGCCTGTATATGCAAGGCTTTTGTTAATTTGATTTCGAAGGGACAAAACAAATGGCAAACACTGATTCTCTAACCCCTATTAGTGGGCAAATGGCTTTTTATACAGTTCACATTTAAATATCATCCCAAAAGTCTTTTGCAGTTTGTGTTGCTCTGTGACTTGTTTATATAGGAAAAATAAAAATAATCAAAAATAGTCTCAATATGGTTTCGTGCTTGGCTGGAAGCTTGCCTTCATAATTTAAACGTTTAATCATTTACTGTTACGTCCAGTACTGGAGTCTTTATGGGGTGGGAGTCTTTAGGCACCTCATAATTCTGTTCAGAGGGCTGCGATACGATCATCAAAACTATTATTGATGCATTTCTGTCATCTATAAACTTTGACTATAGTTAAGTTTATAGAAACACATGAATAGATCTAAACTCCTTTTGTTACATGCACACTTGCACAAATCTAAAACTTCATTAGTCAAAGGCTTCTGACTATCAATTATCCATTCGACCTTTATTCGTACAGGTTAATCCCATTGAGCTTCGGGGACTCATTTACAAGAGATGCCTAATTTTAACAAAGAGTAATGACAACGAAGACATCAATAGACTATCGAAGGATTTGTACAAATCTATTATTTTTTTTTACTTTTTTTTTTACAAATGAAAATAAAATGGTAATTAAGGATAATTAAAAGGAAATGTAGCAACAAAAAAAACCTAGGTTGTAAGGCAGTGCATAAACAATTTATTTTTTATTTTTTACATTTACTTGGCATCTGTGCTAACTCAATTAGCATTACATTAATCACTGGAAATGTCGATAGGAATTAATTTATTTTTATTTTTTAATTTGTTCATTTAAAAAAAACAAAAGAAACGATCCCATAAACGATAACATACAAAATATAAAAAATGAAAGGTAGCTGAAAGAAGAAAGAAATGTTATTACCGGTATATCTGACCCGTTTTTCAATCAGTTCAAACAATAATAATCTTCCAGTAACAGAACAAAATGAATAACTTTATAAATTTTCTAACTAATACAGTACACATTACGCTAGGCTACTTCATTTTTTTTTTTTTTAACAATTCAGTTTTAATCATTTTTTTAAGTGTAAACATTGACTTGGCATTTTTAACTTCATTCTCCAAACTATTCCCTAATCCAATTCCCTGGATTGAGGTAGACCGTCCCTTCAAACTAGTTCTGAATTTTGGTTTTACAAATATCTCTGTCCCCTTAAGATTATAACAACTTTGTCTTTTAACAAAATGCATTTGGAAATTTAAGGGTCATGCTTATTCTGAGCCCTATTATTAATTACGGTAATCAATTCAAATGTATCGCTCTAAAGAGAGAAGTGTTATAACTTCAGCTATAATGGACCTTACCAAGCTCCGCCCACATGGCCGCGTTTCATTGGCTAATGCCCATAACACGTCACAGCGCAGCTTCCACGTGCGTGCCGGTCTCACAAAACAAACGCTACGGTAGCGTTTGTGAGACCGGCACCACATGCTACTTACATTGCTAGCTAGCATACGTGCAGAATTTTTCTGCGTCAGGGCTGGAAAAATGCTCCTCCACCGTCAGTGGGGTATCTGTACAGGAGATGTCAGGTACCCTGACCGTATTTGTGGAAGTAAAATTCACCGTTTCCCTATATGTGAAACTGAATGCCTTGCTTGGATCAAAGCTTGTGCACGACCACAAAACTGAACAATTATTTCTTTCACCAGCAGAGAAGGGTTGACCTGCTTTTGAAACCTGCTAGTTAACAACACGCGGTCACGATGAGAGAAAGCCACAGTTCACTGAACGTCCTGGAAGTTGGGAAGAAACAGCTCTGCTAACTCCACATGAGCTAGCTAACACAACGAGCTCTACTGTCGATTTCACCTAAAACTGCACAAAATCGTGACACGAAGGCTGGATTTTAACTAACACACCGGACGGCTGAGCTCGTTAGCCCTCACAAAAGTCGCTGTCGGCGTGTTTAGCAGCTAAAGCAGCAACGGCTAACCAACCACTTAAGGAATGAATGGAGATTACAGTTAGCATTAGCTTTGCGACCAAGGCACACTCAAACATTTTCCAACAACAGAAATTACTGATTTCAAAAGTAACCCTCAAAACCATGAATGCCTGACTTACCCAGCCTTGCAGGACAATAGGCATCAGTGATCCTGTCCACAGCTGTAATAATGCTGAGCCTGAGCGTGTGAGGAGTGGATGTTTTCCTCATCAGACAGTAGCATTAGCTGTGACGCGCACGCTGTTGGAGGCATCGCGTGGCTCAAACAACTTGATAACGTCCAAAAAAAAATAACATGAACTTGTTGGTTTCCCTGTCCATTGTCATGGCTGATATTTTGTTGGAATCTGGCAGAAATGATACACTATTCGACTCAGAAATACCCTGCAGAGTCAGTCGACGCCATATTTTCCATTGACACTCATGCTGCGCTTGGGAGACATGCAGCCATGTTGGAGCTTAGGGGGCGTTTCTGGGCGGAGCTTGGTAAGGTCCATTCACACATTCTCTTCAGGGTTCAGTGAAAAGAGCAACATGCGTCTGCTACAAACAGCACCACATCTTAACCACTTTGACTCTTCAAGGGACGACACAAAATAAGTTTTTTTCATATTGGGCAAAAAATTATTTAGAATATTCTGTTTCTGCAATGTTCCTAGATTTTACCTCCCACCCCCAGAGTTTAACATTCTTTATTTTGAGATTGTGCTTCAAGACAAATAACTAAATTAATGTAGAACCCTGTGGATGTTTTTGTACAACTATACAATACAACTTTATTCATGAAGCACTTTGAACTGTTAAAATCATAAAACAGTAAAACAAATAAATTAAAACATTAAAACAAAAATTTCAAGCAGAGTTAAAAGCCAAAGAGGGCAAAAAAATGTTTTCAGAGAAGATTAAAAACAGGAAGTGAGTCAGCTTGTCTAAAGTGCAAAGGTAGTTCATTCCACAGTATGGGGCAGTGACTAAAAACGCTCAGTCACCTCCTGTTAGACTTTGGAACGACCAACAGCAACTGATCTGCTGACCTGAGAGAGCGTGGAGGAACGTACAGCTGGAGCGGGCCGGACAGATACTGTGAGACCATGAAGACATTTGGAAACAAAAGAACCTTAAAATTAATCCGGAAACAAACTGGGAGCTAATGTAATGATTCTAAAACGGATGATGCACTCTCATTTTCTGGTACCAGTTAAAAGGCGAGCAGCAGCATTCTGAGCCAGCTAAAGTCGAGTCAGTAATGACTGGCTCAGACTGACGTAAAGTGCATTAAAAGTAGTCTAGAGGAGTAGTAAAGAAAGCATGGGTTAAAATCTCAAAACAATGTCATGAGAGAGATGGTTTGACCATGGCCAGTTGTGATAAAAGCAGAACATGATCACTGATTTAATCTGTGTGCATCTACGGTAGTTTAAAACCATTGTTCAGCCTCACACCCGTTTAGTTGCGGTCTCAGTCAGATGTTGTGTTAAAAGACCCTGATCAGCATGGACTTTGGAACCATCACTGGACTTGAACAACAGACCTCGGTCTTTTCCTCATTAAAATTTAAACAATTCTGTAACATCCATACTCTTGACTTCTGCCATACATTCCAGGAGTTGGTTTACAGAGTACTGTATAGCTTGTTTCAATGGAACATAAATTTGGCTGTCATCAGCATAAAAATATTTCCCAGAGGTAGCAAATTAAAGGAAAACAGAAGGGGCCAAGTATTGATCCCTGAGGTACTCTACATGTGAGAGGTCCTACAGAGGACTCAACAGATCACACGCACACAAATGCTTCTCTTTGGGCTCTAAACCACTGTAGAGCAGGACTCTACACAGTGACCAGAGTCTGTGGCTGAAAGAATGTCATTAGAAACTTTATATACAGTTCATTAGTACGTACAGTGAAAATATTTATTTCTTTGTGCAGTTGGACTGTGATGTCCGCTGCCTTTAAATCTACCCCCCCCCTTTTTTTTTTTTTTGCTTTGCTTAATTTGCGTTTCTCAGAACATCTGATCAGTAGTTTAATTCCTGCTGTCTCTTCAGATCAACAGAATGTATGCTGTGTGAAACATTTATTGAAGTCTTCACCCCTTTGGACTCTGTCCAATGCTTTTGTTTTAAGTACATCAGCATTGACATGACAGATCTGTATCCCTCTCAGCTTTTTGGTTTGACACCGAAATAATAAACAAACGCTTAAATTCTACACAGTGGGTTTACTTTAACAACACAAATAAGGCTTCAAAATCTGTCTTCATGCACCCCACTCTATTGGTTATGAAATCTGCAGAAATGTATGTGCAGACAAAAGTATTTGTTTTGATCATGTTGGATCCCATCAACCTTGCATTCTAACTTTTTCCCAGTGGTGGGATATTGTTTCTTCAGAGATGATTTTACCCAACAACCACTATGACCAGGCTCATATTAGACCATTGGTTGGCATTTTTTCCAACTTACTGTATTCAGCTCAACTCTTCTTGTTATGATTGTAAACAATCATATGTTTGTCAAGCAGCTTATTCATGATTTGCAATATTACTGAGCCCTTATTGGCACAGGTCTTGTAGTAGTATAATCCAGAATATTTTGACCTTGTGTCCTGGCTCTTGTCTTCTGTTTAACTGGTGATTTTTATACCACCCTACCTGCAAATGTAGTCATAAGTTGGAGACTTTGGGGTAAAAGATGTGTACGGACTTTGTAAATCAGAAGAGATTAGTTGAACATGTTACTGCAGAGACATTCCTCAGATCTTGCCTGATTTAAACATTCATATCATTAGTTTCTAAATGGGTTTTACTGGGAAATAGCACATTTGGACTTAATGTGCAGAAGTTAAATCATGTTTTTGTGTACAATATTGGCCCGGCTGGATGTTTGCACGCGTGGCCCTGTTTTTCCAAATATTGATCCATTTGTGGATTTAAAAAAAACCAGAAGAGTCCTGATCCTGCACACAAACTACCCCCAAAGTACTTCTGTTGGACCTGCAAGAAGACATGAAACCAAGACTCTCCACTGAGTCAAACGATGCTGTTGATTTTACAAAGTTGTAAGTAAAGAGAATGGACGGTAGTTGACCAGTTTGTCACAACTTTATTTTAATTATTACCGGTATACTGAATTTACATGACACACGGTAACTCCTGCATTCATCACATCACCAGCATCATCTTCCATTTATGTACAGTTGGGATTCTGTTATATTAAACCCTGACAACACATACCGGTAATTTATTTTGGTGCAGTCAAACACAATTAATTTTCAGAAAGTATAAAAATCCTTGTAGCCTTATTTGTCAGTTATTTTCCAATGCTCCCCTAACCTCACAGTAACTTTACAACACTTTATGTTCCTGAGGGGGGAAATCAGCCACATTCAAATACAGTACACTGTACAGTAATTACAACTTTTAATTCCATATTTATATAAAATAATGCATTCCTCTGTCACGTTTTTTTTTAACTAAATTTTCATTTTTATATTGGCCCACTAAAGATGGTTCTCCGTGCGATGGCGTTCAGATTACCCCAAAAAAGGTCTTCCTTGGCCAGAATCGCTGCGAGGCCCCACCTCTCATCTGACAAAATCGTTTTAGTTTGGATGTAAAGAGCGAAATTTTTTATTCCTCGGCTGACGTCTGTTTATCTGTAGGCAGGAAGTAATTGCTGGGTGTAGCGTGCACATGCAGCTCATTAACGGGTCAGTACAGGTGAAAAACATCAGAATAAACTTTTATCATCATTGCACCAAGGTACAACGAGAACATGTACGTACAGTCGTCCGAAAGATTGGCTGAGTGCACGAAGCTGTTACTATGAAAACGCGGCCATCTTATTCAGATTAATATTTTGCTTAGATGAGAAAGGGGAAGAAAACATGAGGAGAGGGCGTATAAAAAAATCTCTCACACCGTGTCCTAGACGGGGCACGATTTGAGGCATTAAAAATAAACTACCACAGTATAGCAACATAGACGTAATGCATGTACATATAAGCTGGTAAAGACATTGAATTTTAAAGGGAAGGTTGTAGCATAGTCCAGAACCCCCCTCTCAGCCATTGTCCAGATATGAGGTGGTGTAGTCATCAGCTCGGTTGAGGTTCTGTCACATGTCCACGGACTTGGGGAAGGGAGGGGTGAGGAGACAAAGCATCTTTTGTTTTTTCAAAACATGTCAGGAGGAGTTGAGATAAGTCAGCCGTCACGGCTACATTGTAGGTCAGACAGAACTTGTGAATTGCTGTTTGTGCCTTTAAAGTCTTGCTTGTAAAAAGCATGGGAAGACACGTCTGGCTTCACTGGAGAACAGAGGGAAGTTTTAAAATTAGCGATTCTGTCATAGGCTGAGATAAAAAAAAATTGAACCAGAGATGTAAGTTTGACTAATAACAATGCCTCATTTTTGGCTGTGGATTCTGAAGGATCCGGTGGTCTGATGGGGTTGTCACAACCTCAGACTGGAATTTGTCAAATCATTTTGGGTATACTAATGGGGTGGGTGGTGTACCTTCTTTTACAAACCAAATTCCAAAAAAAGCTGGGACACTAAACAAATTGGGAATAAAAACTGAATGCAAAATATGTTGTTTCAAAATTTCATGGCGTCAACAAATCCCCAAAAAGTTGGGACAAGTCCATTTTTACCACTGTGTGGCATCCCCCATTCTTCTTACAACACTCAACAGACGTCTGGGGACAGAGGAGACCAGTTTCTCAAGTTTAGAAATAGGAATGCTCTCCCATTCATGTCTAATACAGGCCTCTAACTGTTCAATCGTCTTGGGCCTTCTTTGTCGCACCTTCCTCTTTATGATGCACCAAATGTTCTCTATAGGTGAAAGATCTGGACTGCAGGCTGGACATTTCAGTACCCGGATCCTTCTCCTACGTAGCCATGATGTTGTGATTGCTGCAGAATGTGGTCTGGCATTATCTTGTTGAAAAATGCAGGGTCTTCCCTGAAAGAGATGACGTCTAGATGGAGCATATGTTGTTCTAGAACCTGAACATAGTTCTCTGCATTAATGGTGCCTTTCCAGACATGCAAGCTGCCCATGCCACAAGCGCTCATGCAACCCCATACCATCAGTGATGCAGGCTTCTGAACGGAGCGTTGATAACAACTTGGGCTATCCTTGTCCTCTCTGGTCCGGATGACATGGCGTCCCAGTGTTCCATAAAGAACTTCAAATCGTGACTCATCTGACACAGAACAGTCTTCCATTTTGCCACACTCCATTTTAAATGACCCCTGGCCCAGTGCAAACGTCTGAGCTTGTGGAGCTTGCTTAGAAATGGCTTCCTCTTTGCACTGTAGAGTTTCAGCTGGCAACGGCGGATGGCACGGTGGATTGTGTTCACTGACAATGCTTTCTGGAAGTATTCCTGAGCCCATTCTGTTATTTCCTTGACAGTGGCATTCCTGTTTGAGGTGCAGTGACGTTTAAGGGCCCGGAGATCACGAGCATCCAGTAGAGTTTTACGGCCTTGACCCTTACGCACAGCGATTGTTCCAGAGTCTCTGAATCTTTTGATGATGTTATGCACAGTTGATGATGATAACTTAAAAGTCTTTGCTATTTTATGCTGGGTAACACCATTCTGGTATTGCTGCACTATCTTTCTGCACAACAATGGTGGAATTGGTGATCCTCTTACCATATTGGCTTCTGAGAGACACTGACACTCTGAGAAGCTCTTTTTATACACAATTATGTTGTCAATTGACGTAATTAGTGTTAATTGGTTTTTCAGCTGTTCGTTATATGCTCAATTTCCTTTTTCCAGCCACTTATTGCTACTTATCCCAACTTTTTTGGGATTTGTAGACACTGAAAATTTGAATCAACACATTTTCCTTTAAACTGTTACATTTACTCAATTAAACTTTTGATCTGTCATCTATGTTCTATTACAAATAAAATATTGACATTTGCCATGTCCACATCATTGCATTCAGTTTTTATTCACAATTTGTCTAGTGTCTCAACTTTTTTGGAATCCGGTTTGTACATTTTTTAAATTGCCGTAAAATAAATGATTTGTGAATAAAAAAAAAATAAAAATAAAACCAGGGTCTTTTAACCAGACCCTCCTTCTTTCAGCTTTTCCCTTTTCAGGGGTCGCCACAGCGAGTCATCCTCCTCCACCTCACTCTGTCCTCTGCATCCTCTGTCCTCACTCCAACTACCTTCATGTCCTCTCTAACTGCATCCATATATCTCCTCTTTGGCCTCCCTCTTTGTCTTTTTCCTGGCAGCTGCATTTCTAACATCCTTCTACCAATATACCCACTGTCCCTCCTCTGGACATGTCCAAACCATCTCAGTCTGGCCTCCCTAACTTTATCTCCCAGTTGTTCAACATGTGCTGTACCTCTGATGATCTCATTCCTGATCTTATCCATCCTTGTCACTCCTAAGGAGAACCTCAGCATCTTCATTTCTGCCACTTCCAGTTCTGTCTCCTGTCTTTTTGTCCATGTCACTGTCTCCAGACCATACAACATAGCTGGTCTCACCACTGTCTTGTAAACTTTTCCTTTGACCTTTGCTGACACCTTTTTGTCACAAATCACTCCTGAAACTTTTCTCCATCCACTCCATCCTGCCTGGACTCTCTTCTTCACCTCTTTACCACATTCCCCATTTTCCTGGACAGTGGACCCCAAGTACTTGAAGTCCTGCACCTTTGTGACCTCTGCTCCTTGTAGCCTCACTGTTCCACTGGCCTCCCTCTCATTCACACACATGTACTCTGTCTTACTACGGCTGACTTTCATTCCTCTTCTTTCAAGAGCATACCTCCACCTCTCCAAGTTCTCTTCCACTTGTTCCCTGTTCTCACCACAGATCACAATGTCATCTGCAAACATCATAGTCCATGGGGATTCCTGCCTGACCTCATCTGTTAGTCGGTCCATCACCAGAGCAAACAAGAAGGGGCTCAGAGCCGATCCTTGATGCAATCCCACCTCCACCTTGAAGCTATCTGTCACTCCTACAGCACATCTCACCACTGTCCTGCTGTCTTCATACATGTCCTGTACCAGTCTAACATACTTTTCTGCCACTCCAGATTTCCTCATGCAATACCACACCTCCTCTCTTGGCACGCTGTCATATGCTTTTTCTAAATCCACAAACACACAATGGAGTTCTTTCTGACCCTCTCTGTACTTCTCTATCACCGTCCTCATTTTTATATTTTTATTTGAAGCTGAGATAGTTCTAAAAAAAAGAAAGTGGTGGGTGAGGGGTATTGGAAAACTTTTTAAGCAGGTAAATTAGGTAGATTATTTTTCCCCTAAGGAACATGAATGTTCATAAATTTAAAAGGTGTTTCAAGGGTTAAGAGTCTTTGATAGTACAATATCATCTTTAAAAACTAATAAGTTGGGTTCACGCTGAAGACTTCATTGTACAAACGTTAATCCTGCAGTGACATTATTCTCATATTTCATCACACACAAACTATCATAATTTTTTTTCCACCCAAACTGAGTAAAAGAGACTTTTCGTGAAAGATAAATCCAGAAGAATCAGCCATTTTAGGTGTCATGTATTGGACCCTTGGGGTATTGTGACCTGTTATTTTGATTCTTGGACAGTTTGTTGCTAAACCCTAAAAATTCATTCAACCTTTATTTATACAGGATAATTCCATTGAGCCTCGGGGACTCATTTATTAGACTTTTTTTACAAAGAGAGATGACAACATTGGAACAACAATAGACAATCATAAAGGATGTGTACAAATCGAGATTTAAAAAAAAATTGAGTGAAAAAATGTTAAAAAGAAAATATGAAAAAAAACACAGCTAGATTATAAGGCGATCTAGGAAACAGGAACATGTCTGCACTGGTTCTTGCCAGGAACTTTGATGTTTGAAGCCACTTAAACAGGTCAAGGTCGAGAGATTCATATCTTTTTACAAGATATTTCAGGAAGCAGGAGCAGAGTAGGAGAAGGCCCTTTTGTCTAGTTCAGTCCTCAGAGGGAACACTGCAGGTAATGATGTCCCGAGAGTGCATGCTGTAGCTGCACACACGCAGACATGTAGGAGGAGATGTATGAACGCAGCAGACCAAGAAGTGATTTAAAGATGAAGATGTACCAGTGAGTGAGTCTGCGTGAAGTTAATAGTGACCAGTTAACCAGTGTATACTGGGTGCAGTGGTGGGTACGGTAGTTCCAGCCAGTTATTAATCTTAGCGCACCCTGATAGGCAGCATCCATGATTAGTGATTAATTTTGTCTTCAACAAAGGTTTGTTTTAACTGCTTCTTTCCTAACTTCACGTTAACTTTGATTCTCCTGACTGCTCTGGCTCAACAAAATCAATCCTGTTGATGCTTCCATGGAAGCGTCTCAGGATGCCTTCTGACATTCACAAACCGTGGCAGCTTCTGTCAAAACTGTGTGGTAAGAGACTGAAAACAACAGTAAGTGATATTAAATTAAAACATTACTTATTTTTTCCATTTTAAGTGCTTCTTTTAAGATACTCATGCATTGTGGGGGGTAGTTTGCTTTCTGGAAAATATTGCTGGGTTGTGAAACGTTCTCCAGATGTTTTATCCAGCAGAACAGATCCTGAGGCCTTAATTCTTGAGGCCTAGTTATACATCTTTCTGAGGCTTAATTTAGGTGTTTTTATGTTTCAGAAGCCATCTCTTGGTGCTCTTTCGTTGTCACTCAGTCTAGTTACTTGTATCAGAAGATAACAATAAGACTGTGTGTAAGGAATGGTTCACAATTTTCAACATTTTTACAAATGTTCAAACAAACTTGGGGATGGTGTAATGTTTATTTTAATACACCTTGTATAGCTAACATGATTCATATTTTCTTGCATCCATCCATCCAACATATTGACCCGCTTCTTCCTTTCCGGGTCACGGGGGACTGAAAGAGAGGCGTGGGTTTCCCATTGACTGGACTTTAGCGTTAGCTTAGCGCATAAGTGCCAACAGTTGTTGATATGGAGGGGTGGGATTACGATATTTGAGAGAAGCGGAGCACTACATCTATCATCTTAGCTAGCGCATCTATATTGTGTGCTGCTAGCTTAGTGCTATGTCAACGTTTGAACAATGTAGCTGTCTGCCAAGATTTTGTTAAGATTTAAAAAGTCCAGCTGATGGTGTTATAGAGAATACCATCCATTCATCTATCTATTATCTTGACCCGCTTCTTCCTTTCTGGGTCGCGGAGGTCACAGGTGCCCATGTTTCAAAATCCCTATGCGAGAGGCGGGTGACACCCTACAGTTCACAAGTCCATCATAGGATAGAGTGATAAAGAATACCTTGAAGGAGAAATATGTTGGGGAGAAAGAGCCCAACTAAGTTTTCTGGAATATAATATCTGGAAAATCTTTGTATGGGGGAATGAATGAATAATAGAATGGAAGACAAAGGGTGTCACCCTTTTCATCTCTTGTGAGTTTGCAGGTATGCATACAGGAGTCCTGAGGTGACTTGCTTATGTGCAGTACAGTGTAACAACCGTAATTGTACAGTGTCTCTTTAAGACACTAGTACCTCTGATGATGTCACACGCATGCGCCCACGTCTCCCTGTAGAGAGCGTTGGAGAAACGTGCTATCAGTCGCACACATGGGCTAGAAGGAACATGCTAGCTCTCTAGTTATAGCAGCGTTACGGGTTGTTTGGATTCCATTTACTTTATGTTCGTTTATATAACGGCCGTTCAACCGGGCTTGTAAGGTTGTTGAAGAGTTTGTTTGATTAAAAGGACAACGCTGTGGAATTCTCAGTACCAGTGTGGTTACTACCCGGTAATTTCCGACAGTCTCAACGAACCTGTCACCTCCTCCATCCATAATTGCAACCCAAACGTTACAACAGTTTGAATACATACACTTTCAAGAAACTGTGTTGAAGGCACTTCAAATTGTGGTCTTTACAGGTTACTCAACTGTTGGATGTTTCTCTCATTTTGGGGCCAATTTGACATCTTATTTTTATGTTTGATGCATTGTGGATGGAGTAGGGAGGTCTCCAAAAGGTGTTTTGTACTCTTGTGAAAATGTTAAATTGTGAACCTCTCCAAAGAGTTGAAGAAACTTACTTGTTGATGCATCCCACAGAATAATAACACACGTTTCCCCCATCACATGGCACCAAAGAAAAAAACACACCTGAATTAATTGGATAATTTTAATTATAATTGACATAATAGTTGTTCCCCTCAAATGTTTTGCGTGTTTTTGTTGTGTACATGTTTTTCTTAACAGGTATGACCATCTTTAGTTTACAGACTGTGGAGCTTGTGGTGAAATAGTGTAAACATGGGAATACTTTAGCTAAAACACCCAAACTCTGAGCTGACTTGAAGATGAGAGATTGGCTCGTGAGTATGTGGAGTACGGGCATGTACTGTAGTTGGTATTCTTTATTTAGTCAAACTAGTTTTTATTTGGAATTTTTTTATTTTTTTTTAACAATACAGGTAAGCCCAAATACAGTACTTTTAAATGACAATAACATATTCAACAATTTCCTGTGGAATATTAGATAGATAACTTTATTACAGACTCAAGAGTCCAACCTACATAAGAGACAACGAACATGATAAAATAAAATACAAATTACAAATAAAAAATTACAAAAATTATAAAATAAAAATTAAAAAAAACAATAGAAAAAGTACCTAACCGTTCAGGAGGCAATCATACCAATGTCTCCAAAGCACAGATGAATATTTCACTGCACTATATTTGACATTAGTCAACAGTAGAATAATTCTGTTATTAGACTTATGTAAACGACAAATAAATTTATACATAAAATTTCTTAAAACAGCCATCAAAGTGTTGACGCGAGCAGATACAAACAGTTCACTGGCACTGGTCCATCTGAGCTTATTTAAAAGAAGTCTTAGTGCATCATTATAAGCCACCTTCAATCTATGAAGACTGGCTTTTTTAAAATTGCACCACAAATGTGCCGTATACAGTAGGGGTGTAACGATACACAAAACTCTCGAGACGAGACAAATTACAGAGTTCGCGAGAACGAGACGAGATTTTAATATTAGTTCAAGAAAACTTCAAAGATCGGTTTTATGCCGCAAAAAGGCTTTTATTCTGTTTTAACATGTATTACAAACTCAACTGATGTCTTCATTTTACTGATTGAATCTCCTTAGACCTTAGAACGTTCAACTTTGTTTAAAAAAATAGATATTCACGCAGGACTTTCCAAAAATTGAACATAAATATCCGCATCAGCACTGAATCTGCAGCCGTCACTCACCAGTGTTGCCAGATTGGGCGGTTCACCGCGATTTTCCTTCTGACTTTTGCGGGTAAAGAGTGCTTTGGGTGGGTGGGACTCTATCTGGCAACACCGGTCACACCGGTGTTTACACAAGTGTGTCTTTACATCCGGGGCAGCGTCGGCAGCGCCGGGACCCTCCATCAGTAGTTGGGGCGTCTTCTATAGCAACTTCATCCGGCGAAGCCATGCTGTCCGTGACGCTGACTTGCTAGGGGCTGCTAGCATTAGCGACTCGCGAGACAACGTTACCTCTCAACGAGAGATATCGCGGGAGTTTAATATCGCGAGATCTCGTACGAGATCTTGTTACACCCCTAGTATACAGTGATGTACAATAAGATCTAAAGTTAATTTTCACTTCATCTTAAATATTAAAGTTCTATCGTATCTTATAAGCAGTGTGAACATATACTAGCTTTTAAAGTAAATTGCATAGATCAATAACTTGAACTAATCGGTTTCATTTTATTTGTATCTAAATTCCTAAATATTTCACATTACTGGATGCAGTTTGCATCTACAAGTTGCAGTTTGACTAGTCGTAGGATTTAAGATCTCCCAACAATTGTCACTTAATAAAACAAGTTTGTATTTTATCCCACTGATTTAACTTGTGGATAATGTAATGTCAAAGTTCTGCAGTGCCGTGTAAAATCTGAAGTCTGTTAACAATAAATAGAAACTTTAAATGTAAATAAAATTAATAAGTATATATTTGTCCAGTAAAAGTCGAGATAAACTGGTTAACGTAAAAAAAAGTTTTTCATCACGGTTCATACACCTTAGATATTTTGCAAGAGTTGAAAAGCATCATGGATGTTATCTGGTATATGGACATCATAAAATCACAGCCAAAGCAGCAAAAGTCAATGCACTTTATGAAAATTAACTCTCAAGAAAAACTCCTATAAAAGTAACATGAGTCCAAAAACTGAGCCTTGTGGTACTCCACAGCTAATTAGGGACACGATACTGTACTTTTTTTTTTATTGCTAATGCTAATTATGTTGCAGTACATAAAACATAAATTGTCTCAAAAGTTTATAATCAAGTTAGGGAAGTTAAATTATACAAAACTGAATTTTTATTTTATTTTAGTTAAGCATTCTGGTGCAAATGCTCACTTTGGCAGAGTTTTTGCCATAAATACAGAAATGGTAGGAAGAACCCACATGGCACCAAGGTATGTCTATTAAAAAGATTCTTCTGTTCACAACACACATTTGTATACAAACACTAGATGTGTTGAGTATAGGTTTTATAGCTATCATGCTCAGTAGTCTTGAACTATTTCATTGGCTTGACAAATGTAAATCTGAATCTTGTAATGTCTGTCTGTTGTACAATTTGTTTGTTTTTTAACAGGTTTGACCACCTTTTAGGATGTTGGACAATGAAAGCATCTTTCCAGACCAAGAGATTCTAAGCCTGTAGCTTCTCTTAGAGCAGATTGGTCAATGAGAAACAGTCCCAGACCATTTTAAAGGCTTTTTCAGTTGAGTAATTTCACGATTTAAAAGAGATTTTTTTTTTTTTATTCAAGTATCTTCATATCCTGGACTTTTGTTGAAGCTTTTAAGACTTTGGATTGCACTAATCACTAAAGCAGTTATAATGCAGACATTTACAAGTTTCCCCTCATTTCTTATTTTTTGGAAACGAATGGACAACTCAACCACAGCAATTTTTTTTTCTTTAAAGCACAATCCTAGTTTGTTGTCAGGTTGTTCTTCTAAATCCGTTTTACCAAACATTTTTTTATGTTTACAGACTTCTGACCACTACGAAGTCTTATGTCTTTAGAGTAGAAACACCATGCTGCTATTAATTTATTACTACAGGTAGTCCCCGACTTACGAGCGCTCTTACTTACGAGGATCCGGACTTACGAGCTGGCAAATTTTTGGAAAAAACGCAAAAAATACTGAGTTTTTCTGTGTTTTTTCACCACAGTTCGTTAGCTAAACATGTGGACACACGTTTCCGATCATTTTTATGCACTCATAAGCAGTTTTTCGATGAAAAACGAGTGTTTGTAGTCGCGCTAGCAAAACCGTTCCAACTTACGAGCGAAATTCCGGACTTACGAGACACGTGGCGGCCGTTCCAAATTACGAGATTTCCGAGTTACGAGCGCCTCGTTGTAACGGAACTCGCTCGTAAGTCGGGGACTACCTGTAGTTGTGTTTTTATTTTTGACCAATATAGCTGAAATAATTGGTTTCATACAAATTGATCAGCACTTAACTGATTTATTTGGCTCTTGTTTAGTTAAGATGCCCATCCTAGTCTCTGATTGGCCATTTCTTGGAAGTACAGAGCAACAGATTAAACGTCTGTGCAAGATGTCCTCCTACTTGTCATTTGGATCACAAGTGTTTACCTCATAACTACAAATTATGAAGAAAATAAAAAAAGCTGGTCCATTTTAATTGAAAACATAAAAGTTACTGTTAAAAATCTGTCAAGCTCAAGGCCGTGAGCCATGTTACAATTCTGTCTGCTTCTCGGGCTAATTTTTTATATTTTAACTGGCTTGAGTATGTAGAGCGAACAAACCACAAAAACGTCACAAAAACTACTATTATAGTACACATTACAGTCAGGCCAAGCAAGCCTTAAGAGCCTTCAGTACTGAAACGGGCCAAACCAAGGTGGACTCTGACTTTTTTTAATTTTTTTTAAGAAAAACACAAGTTCATTGGCAATTTGCAGACTTAAAAACTGAGAAAATTAGGTTTGCGTATTTCATTTGATGAGAAGTATGAGACAGAATTTATTTCCCTCATAAATTTTTAATATTTGAGGAAAACCATTAAACCACAGGAGTTGTTTTACTGACACAAACCTTCAGTCAGTCTTGAGAATATCCCTTGGCATGGTTTTATCCCAAACCCTGATGAATTTAAAGCCAAGAAAAGATGTCAGGTGTGTGGCTCAGGCTAGTATCAGAACGTCTGCTTGAATCATCTTTTTAATCTTTCTCTGTTTTCTCCTCAAACCATTTGTAGCTGTACGTTTGGATTGTCATTGGAGGATTTTAATAGTTTTGATGGCTTGTAGTAAAAATTGGTGATGGAGCCGAAGGCATGAGGTGAATGTTATGGACGTTTATTTTTGATTTAACTAGGAAACTTCACTGACTTAAATATACTGTAGAAAAGTAAAATTTATAAATCTGAATATTTTGGCACAAGTCATCTGGAAAGGCGTGGTCAATTTGTGTCTCCTTGAACAAAAAACAGTGACCATTCCTCACCCCGCCTTAAAAAAAAGTCACCAAAGGAAACGTTGGAAGTGCTGCACCCCCCTTCCAAAGCAACTGAGTCCATCGTAAACTTAACATTCATGATAGGAATGTACTGTTAACAACAAATTAATATGCTGCATCGAGTTCATGCAGCATCACTGTAGAAACAAAATATCAGTTCTGCGACTCCAAGCCTTATGCCTGGTACCCACCGGACCCCTGTCGGGTGGCTGAAGCGCCCGGTTTACATTCAAAGTCTATGTGGAGACGAGTCGAGGCACGGCGAACCGTGAAGCGGCGAGTTTTGAGTGATTGAAGCGGCGCGCCGGCACACCGCAGTTCCTTTCCACGCACGCGCGCGTCCAAAGCAACCTACGCGTCGAGCCGCCAACGCCATAAAATTCGATCTCTGGTGGCTCGACACGTCCAGCAAACAGTCGGGAGAGCCTCTATGTGACGACGACAACGGGACTTTTTTTGGACTTTTTAAACTTACCCGATCGAGCTTCCATGAATTGGAACCAAACTCCGGTAAGAAACGTGGCATTTTAAACAGTTGCTCCTGTCCACTCCAGCGTTTGATCACCCCAAACATAAAAAAAACGTTTTAATCTCACCAAAGACTGTCGAAGCTGCAGTAACACAACAACTGACCCGGAAAACGAGCTAGACCCCCTCCCCTCTGCCTCCCCCTAGTGCGCGTCATCAGACGCGTCCCAGTGGGTACCTGGCATCAGTGACAAGCGGCCAAAAGGGGGCGGCAGGAGCGTTCTGACAAGTTTGGTGGGGACCAGGCATTATTCATAGGCAGCATGCAGCAGAGGTTGGACATGGAAAGAAATGTCCAAACTCATTGATTTTCACTCCTCACTGCACTGATTGTTGCATATTCAGCATGAAATTAAGATTAAAACAATAACTACCGGTAGATTATCAGTGTCAGGCACATCTAACTACTTACTGTTCTGTAAGTTTTTAGCTGAGGGAGCAACAATAGACTTACAGTTGCAGATTCTGACACGTGATCTAACAAAAAATATAGCTGCTTTAACTTGGAGGGGGTGAAAGTTCTACAGACTCGGTGGTCATTCAGTTCAGTTAATTTCTACAGCACCAAGTCACAACGCCAACATTCACATACATTAAAAAAAGTTATCTATCTAAGGAAGCAGCAGATTGTGTTGAATCTTCATTCGTCACAGTCTCCCATCTTGAGCAAGCACAAAAGAGAAGGTGGAAAGAAAAACCTCCCTTTTAACAAGAAGAAACCTCCAGCAAAACCAGGCTTAGGACGAGCAGCCATCTGCTTCAACTGACAGGAAGTAGAAACAAACACAGAATGACAGGTCCAAGTGAACTTTCTGTAGTCCACGTGTATTTTCTGTAGGAGGAAAAAATTAAAAAAAATAGTTAAAAAATAGAAATAATTACAAATACAAACTGGTAGAGTAGATGTGGTCAGTTTGTCCTCAAGCAGTTTAAGCCTATAGCATCAGAACTAAGGGATAGTTCAGGAAACCCAAGCTGCCCCTAACTATAGGATTTATGAAAAAGTAAAGTTTTAATCCCAGTCTTCAAACTGGACAATGTGTCGGCCTCATGGGCAGAAGCTGGAAGTTGGTTCCACAAGAGAGGAGCCTGAGAACTGAAAGATCTTCCTCCATTCTGCTGCTGGAAACTCTAGGAACCACAAGTAAACCTGCAGTCTGAGAGCGAAGTGCTCTGTTAGGAAAATATGGAACAATAAGCTCGACAACAGTGGTTAGCACTGTTACCTCACAGCAAGAGGTCCTGGGTTCAATCCCCGGTTGGACCTGGGGTCTTTCTGTGTGGAGTTTGCATGTTCTTCTCGTGCTTGCGTGGGTTTTCTCCGGGTACTCCGGTTTCCTCCCACAGACCAGAAAACGTGCATGTTAGTCTGCCTTCAGGCCCAGGCCTCCCTTGAAAAAGAGATCTGTGATCTCAATGGGATTTGCCTGATTAAATAAAGGTTAATAAAAAAAAAAGTTATGTGATATAAGATGGAGCTAGGTGGTTGAGAGCTTTGTAGGTTAGAAGTAAGATTTTGAATTCTATTCTGAATTTGTTGTAGTTCATGATTTTGTCTCAAAATGTTAGTTAAAAAAGCCTTGGTGGCTTTTTTGTTCCATTTGTCCCCATGGGGCAAATAACGGACAGCACGGTGGCACAACTGGTAGAGCTGCTGCCTCTCAGCGAGAAGGTTGCCGGTTCAAATCCCGGTCCGGGGCCTTTCTGGGTGGAGTTTGCATGTTCTCCCCGTGCATGCGTGGGTTTCCTCCGGGTACTCCGGTTTCCTCCCACAGACCAAAAAACATGCTTGTTAGGCTGATTGGTGACTCTAAATTGACCCTAGGTGTGAGTGTGAGAGTGGATGGTTGTTTGGTGTGAGTGAGACAGGTCCCTCTTGTAAATGAGTCCCCGTGACTCAACGAGGCTAGCCTGTATAAATAAAGGTTGAATGAATGAATGAATGAATGAACGGAGCATAAAAGTGGCTCTAACTGCTGTTTGGACATGAAAACCCAAGGTGGGTGCCAACACTTCAACAGTGAGCCCCGCTAGACAAAACAGGGTGGAGCGATTGGTAAAATGTTCAGTCAACACCCTGCAGCCTTAAAGCTGACAACAGGCAATGCTTTGGCAAGAAACATCCCTGATCTGTGCAACCAGCTGAAATTAACAGCTGCAGGCAGCTTTAACACGCTGAGAATGGACATGTGGTCGGCTTTGAACATAATAATAATAATAATAATAATAATAATAATGTCTATTCCTGTCATCTGCGTATGTTCCCATACACAGACGAAATTCGTCTCTGCATTTAACCCAACCACCTACCAGGTGGTGCAGTGAGCAGCCCGAAAGCGCCCGGGGAGCTGGAGAAATAGGTGTGCACTCATAAGCCGTTTTCGCATTGACCAGCCCTTAAAGGCCCGGGTGGCCCCGCCCCGCCCTCTTTCCCGGGTTCAGCGTGTCCGCATTTTCCTTTTTTTCCCCGGCTCCGCCCTCGTTTTGGAACCATCTCCAACGTGGTTCCATCGGACCGCGGCCCGACGGGCCCAGTTTCACGTCATTTACTGCTCACATTTGATTCGTTGTTTGCAGCAGGGGGCTGGACTGCTTCGTGTAGGGGCGAGACCAGAGGGCGTGACTAGCTGCGTGTTGAGTCATCAACTGCGATTTCGCCAGCGCACCTAAAAACACTCTATTTTCATCTAAAAACTACTTTCGAGTGCATAAAAATGATCGGAAACGTGTGTTTATATGCTTAACTTGCTAACTGTAGTGAAAAAA
>JBBPBX010056648.1:0-11674 GCA_038048925.1 Garcialebias charrua
GGGGAAAAGTCCTTTAAAATTACAAAAATGATTCACAAGACAGACACAAAGAAGAAAGAATGTCTGTGTATTTTAAGCAGTAAGAAATATAAATACCCCTACACAACCTCTGACCAATCCTCTTTGGTGTCACAAGTGAATGGATGAGTGACCAGGCTAATCTTCACACTCTGCATTGGACACACACTGCATGTACCATGAAAGTGACTGTGAGCTTCTTTCCAGATTGTGCCCAATTTCATGGTGCTATGCACAGACGGCATCAGTTCATCACACTGATTTGCCATAAATCCAGCGTTTTCCGTTTATTCACAGCAAGCCACACCATGGATAGTAATGCCAACAATAGAGTGTTACAGTAAGCATTTTAAATTAAGCAGTGAAGTCTTTAAGTACAACTTGCCATACCACTTCAGTTGTTCCACAGTCACGAAAAAACAAAGATGAGGACGCTTTTAGTTTTACTTCATCCAGTTTAAAGCAAAATGATATTTCTGTCTATAGTGTCTCAGAGTTCATTTTCTTTGTCTATTTTTTTATTTTACCACACTGTGTACACAGTTGACCCTTGCAAAGCAAATTTAAGTCCTCTTGCACATCAAAAATTTATTAAATAAAACAAAGTTGTGTATGTGCATTTTCAGCAAACACCATTCTTCCATTTTTTTTATTTTACTTTGTATTTTGCCCAGTTGGAATCTTCAACTTTTCACATTTCGTACATTTTGTTTTAGTTGAAACAGTGTGGCCTCGTGCCTGCAGAGTTCAGCAAAACCATATAAAGTATTTGGGAAACATAAAATAAATATATCCTTTATGTTTGAAGTTAAAATGATCAATAATCATCATCTGTATGTCCTTAAAGGGTTCATTGAGGAAGACATACACACACACAAAAAAAGTATGCCTCATGCCCAGTAATTCTCAATCGGGTCATCTGGACACTTTCTTTTTTATAGAGACGTTTCATCCTCTATCCGTAGGGCTTCATCAGTCAGAGGTGTTCCAGTAAACTGTTTCCCCACAAAGCAGTAAACTCCTTAAGTGGACCAACCAGTTTGCTGGAGCTAAGATGGTTTCTGGGGGGTGTCCTGTCCCTCGTCGACTCCTCCCAGGCAGGCAGCCACAGCCAAAGAGGTTCAAGGCAACAGATGCCTCAAGCAAAAATTAAAAACTTGGCATCATTGAGAGAATTGGGAACAACTAAAGTGGTGATTCAGAAGAACATCTCAGCCCATATTATGCAACACACTTGGTTGAACCTCAGACATTTTAGGTAATTGTGACTGATGGGTCTGAAGGTGAACATTTTAAAATAAGGGAAGTTTACTTGCATTTAGTTGAGTGAAAAAAACTCCCAAAGAAATCAACAACTACACACTAAATGAAAACGGAAATCCGAAATTCGATTTTTTTTTTTCTCTCACCGAGAGCATAAAGTAACTATCCCTCCTCCTACTTCTTCTCCAGCTCTAGACCTTTGTGATGCGAATAACAAGTCAAATGCAACTGATGTGTGTGGCTGTGGTTTGATTAACCTCTGCTCCAAACCACTGCTCCACACTGTATCATTGCCTATTGACCTGAAGGTGCTCAGGGGTAGGGCCGGCGCAAAGGTCTGGAGATGAGGGACTAGCAGTGGTAACAGGCTTGCAGCCTAATTGTCTGTTCTTTCTAAGCTGAAGTTATTGGCAGCTGCCACTGTCTCAAGCACCCCATTCTAGATGTGGAAAATGAACCCGGGCCAGCTAATTGCAATGGCCTTTTCATCATCTCAAATCAAACACTTTCATACAAGCCAGTAGAGGCAGCATCCTTTCAGACCTTTAGAAGTACTGCGAGTATAGTTTTAAGCTTACAGCTGGACAGGCACATTACCACCATCGCCACTCCTCCCAGGATAATATCCACTCTCCCCTCACAGGCTATGGGCATTTGGCACACGACCTCACTGACCTCTTGTTTTTACCTGCTTGAGACAAGCTGATTTTACCAGCCGTTTAAAAGGGTGCCTGGCAGGATGGTAGATGGTGGGTGTAAGTGGGGGTGTGATGGCAGGGTGGCTGGAAAGTTCACCGGTGCTGGATTGTAAGGGAGGGCAACTGGTCCTCCTGACAAGAGATCAATACTGTCCTCCGAGTGGCTGGAGTCAAGCTGCTGGGTCTGACAGGGGGCCGAGTGGCGTAATTGGATCAGGGGGCCCAGCAAGTCGCCTGCCCACCCCCCTTCAGTTCTGTCACAGCTGTCACATGTCATCCCCCAGCGCCGCTGTCACCCCAGGAGGCTGGGGAGTCTCTCCCGCTCCTCGTTCTCGTTGCACCCATGCAAATGTCCACTTAGCAGATGAATGCGGGCAATATTAGGCACATTCTTCATGCTTTTATGCAAAAGCAAAATCTATGTCATTTGAGAATTTCATGGGAATAAAGTTGCCATTTACTCTGAGCTGGAAAACTGAAACCTCCTTTAAAAAGTGAAAATGGTTTGGTTCAGCTTATTAAAAATGGAAAGAAAATAAAGCTTTAGAAAACAAACAATGATGGAGTTGAGTATTAGAGGAAATAAAAGAAGTGAGAGACAAAAAAAAAACCACTTTATTGACAAACTAATGAAAAATCCTTCCCCTCTATATTACCTAATATAACTCACCAGTAGCACTTAATCCAAAACTATTGATTGACTGATGTGCACGCCCAAAGAAAGTCTCTAAAATAAACTCCACATTGTGGTGTAGGTTGCTTTCCAATAAATATTGTCGTTGTGTTCCCAAAGATCTATGGCCTTTCTGAGGAGAAAGGATGTCCAGTATCTAAATTAACTTTATTTCAAGAAAAGAAACTAGTTTAATCTGTCATTTTTCAGAGAAACACAAGGGAGATCATGATTGATTTCCGTGATAAAGATGTTTATCTTGGCTAAAACAACAAAAATAACTGTAATAATGGAGGTTGTAATTTTTGACTGTGAGTCCAGCCAGAGTATAGAGTTCAGCTAAATGTAGTTCAATCTTCAATTCCTAAAGGAAAAGTAAGGACGTTTTGTTCGCTGTGATTAAAACACTTCCCAAATCTGTTGGTTTAAATGCTCTGGTAAATGTTGGCATTTTATCAAAAACAGCCAGAACTCATTTGGAATAATCACAGATCTTCTGACAGACGCAGATATTTTCAAGAGCAGACATCACAGAGCTGGCTGGATTAAAGGCTGGTTAAACATTAAACAGGAATCCATATGTAAATTTACAGCACCAATTAGGAGAAGTTGTCTGTGATGTTATCCTCCAAGAGATTCTCTGCCCTCAATTTTCACGCACTTAATCAAATTAAAGGCTTAGGGAGAAGCGTGATTATTGGATTATCATTGATACATGAACAATTCCTTTTTAGTATGGGCAAATAATGGGTGTATTCTGGTACAGGCTATTCAATAACTTTATTTTACTGTAGAATGAGTGTGTATGCTTTCCTGGAATTAAAAAAAGAACAACTTTTCATAGAGCAAGTACCGGTAGGTACCTAAGATAAGCGCTAAACACTAATAGTGTAAAACATATGGCTTAACAACAGCAGCCCGAACATGAGTCTTTGGTGAGCAGATAGGTATGAATTAATATAGCAGCATGAGATCAGCAGCAGCACAAGATCAGCAGCATGGATAATCAGCAGCACAGATAAGTTGCATATAACCAATTAAAGTGGCATTACAGTGATTTTTTTTTCTTCTTTTTTTTTTACAGTGATTCTCCTGATTAGGGATTTATGAGTCTGACAGCTTCAGGGTACAAGCTGTTGCAGATGTTGATTAGTCTACTTGAACTTGACTGTTTTTTCAGTTTTCTTGGGCAGCAGCACCGCCTGGATATTGTGCAGAACTCCTCCCTGATTTTGAACTTAGTATGGGCATCAAGAACAGATGAAAATCCTCTGAATTCATCTATTTAGCTCAACAAGCAGTCTTTTTGTGATACTGACTTCTTCTTCTTCTTCTTTCGGCTTTTCCCTTTTCAGGGGTCGCCACAGCGAGTCAT
This sequence comes from Garcialebias charrua, assembly GCA_038048925.1. Lineage (NCBI taxonomy): Eukaryota > Metazoa > Chordata > Actinopteri > Cyprinodontiformes > Rivulidae > Garcialebias > Garcialebias charrua. Next base: position 4,028 of record JBBPBX010056648.1, read on the forward strand.
CCTCCTCCATCTTCCTCTCACTCTGTCCTCTGCATCCTCTGTCCTCACTCCAAATAACTTCATGTCCTCTCTAACTGCATCCATATATCTCTTCTTTGGCCTTCCTCTGTGTCTTTTTCCTGGCAGCTGCATTTCTAACATCCTTCTACCAATATACCCACTGTCCCTCCTCTGGACATGTCCAAACCATCTCAGTCTGGCCTCCCTAACTTTATCTCCCAGTTGTTCAACATGTGCTGTACCTCTGATGATCTCATTCCTGATCTTATCCATCCTTGTCACTCCTAAGGAGAACCTCAGCATCTTCATTTCTGCTACTTCCAGTTCTTTCTCCTGTCTTTTTGTCAATGACACTGTCTCCAGACCATACAACATAGCTGGTCTCACCACTGTCTTGTAAACTTTTCCTTTGACCTTTGCTGACACCTTTTTGTCACAAATCACTCCTGAAACTTTTCTCCATCCGCTCCATCCTGCCTGGACTCTCTTTTTCACTTCTTTACCACATTCCCCATTTTCCTGGACAGTGGACCCCAAGTACTTGAAGTCCTGCACCTTTGTGACCTCTGCTCCTTGTAGCCTCACTGTTCCACTGGCCTCCCTCTCATTCACACACATGTACTCTGTCTTACTACGGCTGACTTTCATTCCTCTTCTTTCAAGTGCATACCTCCACCTCTCCAAGTTCTCTTCCACCTGTTCCCTGTTCTCACCACAGATCACAATGTCATCTGCAAACATCATAGTCCATGGGGATTCCTGCCTGACCTCATCTGTTAGTCGGTCCATCACCAGAGCAAACAAGAAGGGGCTCAGAGCCGATCCTTGATGCAATCCCACCTCCACCTTGAAGCTATCTGTCACTCCTACAGCACATCTCACCACTGTCCTGCTGTCCTCATACATGTCCTGTACCAGTCTAACATACTTTTCTGCCACTCCAGATTTCCTCATGCAATACCACACCTCCTCTCTTGGCACCCTGTCATATGCTTTTTCTAAATCCACAAACACACAATGGAGTTCTTTCTGACCCTCTCTGTACTTCTCTATCAACATCCTCAAAGCAAAGATGGCATCTGTGGTGCTCTTTCTTGGCATGAAACCATACTGCTGCTCACAGATAGTCACCTCTTGTCTAAGCCTTCCTTCCACAACTCTCTCCCAGATCTTCATCGTGTGGCTCATCAACTTAATTCCCCTGTAGTTGCTACAACTCTGTACATCACCCTTGTTCTTAAAAATGGGAACCAGCACACTTCTTCTCCATTCTTCAGGCATTTTCTCACCCTCAAATATTCCATTAAATATTTGAGTCAAAAACCTCACTGCCACCTCTCCAAGACATTTCCAAACCTCCACTGGTATGTCATCAGGTCCTACTGCCTTCCCCTTCTTCATTCTTTTCAAAGCTTTCCGGACTTCACCCTCACTAATCTTTCCCACTTCCTGGTCCACAGTTTCTATGACCTCCACTCTTCTTTCTCTTTCATTCTCTTCATTCATTAGCTCCTCAAAGTAATCCTTCCATCTTCCCATCACACTCTCCTCACTTGTTAGAACATTCCCATTCCCATCTTTAATAAGCCTAACCTGCTGCACATCCTTTCCAGCCTGATCCCTCTGTCTTGCCAATCGGTACAAGTCCTTCTCGCCCTCTTTAGTGTCCAGTCTCCCATACAACTCATTGTACGCCCTCTGCTTTGCCTTAGCTACTTCCCTCTTTGCTCTATGTCCCATCTCCTTATATTCCTGTCTCCTCTCTTCAGTCCTCTCACTGTCATATTTCTTCTTGGCTAATCTCTTTCTTTGAATGGCGTCCTGCACTTCACTATTCCACCACCAGGTTTCCTTATCATCCATTCTCTGTCCAGATGACACACCAAGTACCTTCCTACCTGTCTCTCTAATTACTGTTGCTGTAGTAGCCCAGTCACTTGGAAGCTCTTTCTTACCACCCAGAGCCTTTAACAGCTCGTCTCTGAATTTCTCACAACATTCTTCCTTCTTTAGCTTCCACCATTTGGTCTTCTTCTCTGATTTTACTCTTTTTCTCTTCTTCGCAACAACAGTCATTCTACACACAACCATCCGATGCTGTCTGGCCACGCTCTCCCCTGCCACAACCTTACAGTCTCCAATCTCCCTCAGGTTTCCTCTTCTACACAGAATGTAGTCGACCTGCGTACTCCTTCCTCCACTCTTATAGGTCACTCTATGTTCCTCCCTCTTTTGGAAATAGGTATTGACTATAGCCATTTCCATTCTCTTGGCAAAATCCACCACCATCTGTCCTTCCTGGTTTCTTTCCTTGACACCAAACCTACCCATCACTTCCTCATCCCCTCTGTTTCCTTCACCAACATGTCCATTCAGGTCTGCTCCAATCACCACTCTTTCCTCCCTGGGAATACTCTCTATCACTTCATCCAAATCTTTCCAAAATGTATCTTTCTCCTCCCCATCACATCCAACCTGTGGAGCATAACCACTGACTATGTTTAGCATCAGACCTTCTACTTCTACCTTCAGACACATCACCCTATCTGACACTCTCTTCACCTCTACTACATTCTTTGCCAACTCCTCCTTCAGGACCACCCCTACTCCATTTCTCTTTCTATCCACACCATGGTAAAACAGTTTGAACCCTGCTCCAATACTGCGAGCCTTGCTGCCCTTCCACTTGGTCTCTTGGACACATAAAACATCTACCTTTCTTCTCTGCATCATGTCAGCCAGCTCTCTACCTTTGCCTGTCATTGTCCCCACATTTAGAGTTGCAACCCTCAGTCCTACATTCTTCACTTTCCTCCTCTCCCTCTGTCTCCTGACACGTTTCCCTCCTCGGGGTCTTCGACTAACAGTAGTACAATTTCCGCCGGCACCCTGTTTGTCAACAGCACCGGTGGCGGACGTTGTTAACCCGGGCCTCGACCGATCCGGTATGGTTTCACTTTGATGAACTCGCATTATGGTTTTGGCAAGTGTTTTACATCGGATGCCATTCCTGACACAACCCTCACCATTTACCCGGGCTTGGGACCAGCACAAGAGATACACTGGCTTGTGCTCCCCCACTGGCTTTTTATGATACTGACATTTGCAATAATATTTTTTTACATATTGCAGAAGCCTACCTTCATTATCTAAGAAACGGCTTTAGAAAACTTTATTTTAAAGATCCTAAAAATATAAACTTAATGCACAGAGAAGATCACTCCGTCTTACCTCAAAGAAGGCTTATTTCAATGCAGCTCTTCCCCTAATCCGAAGACTCAACAAACCTCACACCTAGCAATGTTTTTCAAACAGGCTGAGCCCATTTCATGGATCTTAATGTACACACTCGCTCTGAGGGCTAACGCACTAGCAGAACATGCACAAGTGAACTTACAAAAGCACGTGGGTGAAGCTGAATCACTGTTTTACTGATCTATGACAGCAAAGCCTCCTTCTGGGACTGAACGTTCACCTCTGCAGTCTCAATGGTTCAGCGACTGTAAGGATGTGGTTAACAAATGGGGGGAAAAAATCCTCACCAACTCTGGGGCGGTTGCAGGCTTGTGCTAAGTGATCCTTGTGAATCTGCTGTTCCTTAACCCTGTGAAATTAAGACCACTTCCTGAAACTAGCCCCCTGACCTCTAACATAATACAAAATTCTAAAGGCATCATGCATCAGTGTCTTTGTGTAATGTAAAAAGGAAAACAGGCCAAGGTAAAGGCAAGGGTTTTATTCCATAAACATTCTCAGAAAAATTGAATGACTGGACTATAATCCGTGATGTACTTTCTCGTTTTATACCACAGTAAGCAAAGTGAGACGGCTGTTTAATTTTTTTCTTCTGTCCCTCAGTCGTGGGGGCTTTTCTTCACGGAAGGAATTTGATGAGGCTAAGTTTTTTCTAGGTGTTTTGTAGGCATAATTTACCAGATACCTCCTGCTGTAAGACAGTTAACAGTATAAAGAACACCGCTCTTAGAGCATCGAAGGAAGGAAGAGATTGGCAGGTGAAAGTGAGGCTTACAGGCTGACCTACACACAAGACCTCTTCATCCGTGACTCATAATCACTACTCTGGGGGAGTCACATGGTCTGCTAAAAGGCAGCCAAAGCCATTAAGGGGGTGCTTAAAACTCCACTTAAAGATCACTTTATAGCCTATTACTTTTGCTGTGGTTAGGTATTTACATGACACCTCCAGCAGCTTTTTGGTTTAGTAATACCTTTACTTGTGGGTAGAGCGTCTTCTTTTACTGTCTGCTGTGGCAAAAGTAGCCAATATCCAAGAGACCGCTGTACATAAGTGTAAAGTATTTCTTCTGCTGAGGGTGAGAAAGAATAATAAAAGGATATACGGGACAGATTATATTTGTATAAATACTGAAATAATCGTTTTAAGGACGTTTGTTTGGTGGCATGAATTTCTGCAGCATTTATATTACTACATGACCATAGTCAGGTCCCTGGCAGGGAAAGCTTGGATCAGTGGAGACAGCTCCTACCCTGGGGTCAGCCGTGACCGCGAGAACACACCACACTGACATGACGTGGAGCTGGGGCGATGGCGTGTAAGTAAAGAGAGAGAATTGTGAATTGTGTCAAGGCTGCAACGAGCAGAGCGATCAGGCAAAGACGGTTGCCTGCATGTGAGGGGATTCGTGTGCTCCATGTGGCGGCTGGAAAAGAATGGCTGCCGTGTTTATGTCTCTTTCTCTTGGCCTGACAACTCATGAACAATTCTTCGAACTGCTCACACATTACTTCATCAATGACATATGGACCAATAAATGGCTATAAGAAAACAACAAAGAGGTAATGCTGTTGTAAACAACTCGAGCTTTGACTGATTCTAAATCATTTACGGGGAAGTATGATTAGACGTGTCATAGGTCGCTCTGGTCATTGAAAGCTTCCAATCACGACTTTGTTTGTCTCTGCCACTTTAAATGTATGGCAGATAGTCATGGTAAATAAAAGGCTATTATCAGACGTCTTCCGACAATTAAGCTACAGATGGATCAAAGCAATTATTTTACTTCAATATTTCTGTACCTTGCTCTGTGTGAACTCCAGGTTTTGCACACATGTCTCCTCAACAAAGGATTACAATCAATTAAACATTTATGGAAATGGCATTGCTTCCTGCAACACTAAGCGATTTCCTCATGACATTTTGAACCTATTACATTTTCAGACATTTGATGAAGCTCCTGACTTATTCTTGCAAAATGTGATCAACACTGACATGAAAGAGACTGGAAAGAGGTCATGGAGACACTTTGTTTTGCTTGTGGGTTTTGTGATTATTTTGTTACATGTTTTAGTCTCTGATTTGTGCTTTCTTTGGATTTTTGAGTGCTTTTAGTTCTGTTTGTAGTTCATTTTGTTGCAGTTCTCAGTCATTGTTTCCCACAGTTAGTCTTGTTTTTCAGCCCTTTACTCACACCTGCTCTGCATCTGTTCATCTGCTCACCTGCTTTCACTCGGTAATCAACTTGCTTTTCTCCACCAGGGATCATTTTCAGTTCCAGCTGTTCCCAACTGTTTTGCTCATGTCTTCTGGATCCATGTTGCCACCACATTTATGAACTACACAAAGATAGTTTATTCAGTTTCAAGCTTCTGCAAGACAGAGTCAGAAAGGGCTGTGAGAGTAATCCAACTTATCACTGATAACATTTAGAAACATTTCTTAAAACAATTATCAGTTTTCACATTATAGAGTCTATTGTCTTGTATATTCAAATATTTGTACACTCTCAAACTAACATGAAAACACTTGGATTAAAGCAAACACACACATTTATTTCTATTTAATTCTATTTACAGTGTAGTCACCCCCAAAATAGACAATCTCTTTTATAGACAATGTTGATCTTGTTTTTTCCCCTCCATTTGGATTCAGGAATACAATTACAATTTAGAAATTAATTTAAAATCAATAAAGTTAGTTTCAAATTTTTTAATATTTTATATATTCAAAACAATCCATTATTTTTCATTTTTGCAGTTGTGGAAAAATAAAATAAATATATACATATACGAAAGGTTTTAGATGAAGGGCATGGTTCATTCCATCATTTTTTATTCAACCAGAATATCATGGACATTTTGACAGTCATAGCAGATTAACCTGGTGTGTGCTTTCTGCGGGTTCCTTCTTTGATACAGTTACATGCATACTGATCAGAACTCTGTTTGGGAAATTATTGCTTTTCCATTTTATTCTTACCAACTTGACCTTCTTCTAGTAAAATAATCACCGCTCTTATGGTGGAATATTTAGTCATAGCAATTATATAAAAAAGGAATACCTTGAGATTGGATCATTCTCTCTGGACTGTGTGCAGAGACCATGTCTGCTACTTGAGTGACAAACTATAATAAAAACTTTATTTCTCGTTTTGTTTTAGAAAACCAAAAAGAAAAACACAGCTTGTAACATTAAACAGGGTTAAAAAAAATCTTAGTAGAAACCATCAACTTTCATGAAGCAGAATTTTTTTTATTTTTTTTAGGATTAAAATGTCATATAGTAAAATTACAGTACCGGAGAAGCAGGTGTTTTATTGTGAGAATTATCTTGATAGAACTGATATAATCTGTAAAATACAGATTGTAGTAAAACCAGAGGCCTTAATGTAAGATCTTTCCATTCTTTTTCAGTACTGATTTTCAGCAGACCAGTTTGGTGAAACATGGAGGAACTCCTTTAGACCTTGTTCAGTTCTGAACTGAAGAAGATTTTTAGATAACAGGTCACATCTAAGCATCTTCATGACCAAAGAAAGGAAATGTAGTTTAGTGTGTATTCAAAGAAGAATATCATTACCTTGTAAACCATATTGCAATGGTTTATTATCTGGGTGTCCATAAACTTCTTTAAAAAGTATTCAGTTAATCCAAAATGCTGCATCCAGAGTCCTAAGTGGAGTTAGTAGGAGAGATCATATCTCTCCAGTTTTAGCTTCTCTCCATTGACTCCCTGTCAAATCCAGAATTTAATTCAAAATATTACTTTTAACCCACAAAGCTCTCAACAACCTAGATCCATCTTATAGTCGAGATCTTACTGTTCCATATTTTCCCAACAGAACACTTCGCTCTCAGACTACAGGCTCACTTCTGGTTCCTAGAGGTTCCAAAAGCCAAATGGGAGGAAGATCTTTCAGTTATCAGGCTCCTCTCTTGTGGAACCAACTTCAAGTTTCTGTCCATGAGGCTGACCCATTGTCCAGTTTTAAGACTGAGCTTAAGACTTTCCTTTTTGATAAATCCTATAGTTAGGGTTGTCTTGTTATGCTGCTATAGGCTTAGACTACTGGAGGACAAATTGAACTCATTTCTTTAAATGAACCATTAAAATTGAATAGTTTTCATTTGAAACCATTTTGATCTTATCATATGATTCTTGGCCTGCCATTGTATATTTGTTCCTCCTTCCTGTTCCTTTCAAATCCAGCTGGTCGAAGCAGATGGCCGCTTGTCCTGAGCCTGTTTCTGCTAAAGGTTTCTTCCTCATGAATAGAGTTTTTCCTTCCCACTGTTGCATTTGTGCTTGCTCAAGATGAGAGTTCTGAGATGGAGTTAAATTCAAAGCAGTCTGCTCATCAGATAAATAATGTTATACCATATAATATA
>JBBPBX010056649.1:0-22695 GCA_038048925.1 Garcialebias charrua
ATTAATGTTTTGAATGTGTAACTTTGACCACTACGTGATGTATAAAGATTCCAAAACACACACACACAAAAGTTCAACTGTGAATTTATCTTTGGGGCAACGTTGACAATAAAACAGAAGTGACGATCATGAGGAGCTATAGTTTAATACCTGAAAAGCAGGATGATGATTATCAACAGTATGAAACATCACTCAAAACTACTACTGAGACCATGAAGTCCTGTCCTCATGTGGAGAATTCAAGGGTTTAAGGAATCCACTTGTGTAACTTTGATTTTTAGTAAAAAATAACCAACTGATTAGCAAAGATCTTGTTTAATTCTTTCATTATTTAGACATCTGTACATTTAATCCAACTGAACCTATTGGTTACAATTTTCATATTCATTTTTAGCATTTTCTATCTCCAAAAAATTGTTTATATTCTTGCGTTTATAAAAATATTTGCATTAAAGGTGCAGTCTGCAGTTTCTGTAGTGCAGTCTGTTTTTTTTTAAAAATATATTTTTTAACATATTTCTTCACTCTGTCACTATATTGACAGACTGATGTTAGACAAGTAATCTTTGAAAAAACTATAGTCCCCTTGCTTCTCATGTGTTACTAAAAGCATTTCTAAAAACCCACAGTGACCCGCCGTTAACCAGCCAATAAAAACAGAGTTTTTAACCAGCCAATAAAAACAGAGCTTCTCACGCCCCTAACCCACGCCCCCGCCTGTCCCAGCCCCAGCGGCCGCGCACGTTCTCGTTCAAAGGATTGCAAAGCGATGCAAAACTGTTTTGTATGTGACACAAATGTATTAAATTCCCCTTCTTCATCCCTGATCTGGACTTTTCTTTTGTTTTTTTGCCAAAAGTCAAGTGATCGCTTCCTCCTCCGCTGACTCCATGACTGAAACAATGAGGAAATGAATGAATTTGTCACGAGCGAATTAAACTCGGGTTCAACGTGGCTGCGCGAGGCTCTGCAGATTTGCTGGTGTTCTGGACCAGCGCTCCATGTTTTTATTTTATTTTTTAGAACGTTTTATTAACATATAAACACAGAATATCGCAGCGGTTGAGACAGGACATGCAGTGGAGGCGGAGCTAAGGAGGCTGAGCTGAATTTCAGCAAGAGCAAGGGGGAGCAGAGCCATATATGGCTCTGAGGGGGAGGGATCAGAATGCTTTCCCTGTTGAAAATTTTTCTAAGTGCTACGTTCTACAGAAACTGCAGACTGCACCTTTGCTTTTGAAGTGATCAGTCAAACAATTCAAAACTCGTGACTTTGGGTTTTCTCCAATCTTTAACAGTACTACTGGTTAATCAAAAACTGGGAGGTAAATCAAAAACATTTTCTTTGAAAAGACAAACTGCTGAAGCTCCTCTGGTAACAATTTAGCAGATTTCAAATTTCTTGATAGTCAGTTAAAAACCATAAGAGAATGACAACAGACGAATGTGATACCATTAAACTGATCTTTTTATGAGCACCTTTCTTTTCAAAGACTTACATTTGTGGCTAAAAAAAAATCATGACTGCGGCAGAAGCACCATTTTAAACACAATGTAAACCCTGAGAAAGAATGTTACATTTCAAAAAAGACAAACTGTTCATTCCATCTTATGTGTAAATAAAAGATCAGAAAGAAGCTTAAAACAATTATTCTTTCAGTATAAAAGTTGAGTTTTTAAACTCCGTCAGAAGATACATTTTCTACACGTGAACATCATTTCTTCTCTTCAGTTCCTTCACTGCTTTTACTCGCCGTTTCGGTTTCCGTCTACTTTTAGTGGTTAGCCACAGCTCCACTATTGCTGGTTTTGAGCTAGCCTTTAGCTATTTTTAACTTTTAGAGTTCTGCTTTTTTTTTTTTAGCTTCAACAACTAAGTTTCAGCTTCTGCAGCTAACCTGGATATTTACGTGCTTCCTGAGCTAAACGATGACCCACACAGATCTCTGTCAACCTTTAAATCTGCACTTTGTGCAGCCGAGAAAAACACCGCCATTCTGGAAAAGTTAATTTCTGCCGGGGCAAAGTTAAAAAAGATACGGACATGAAAAACAAAACAAAACAAAAAAAGGTGTGGCATCGGCAGTGAAGCCGGCGCTGTACCGGTCTGTCGTGGTGAAGAAAGAGCTGAGCCAAAAGGCGAAGCTCTCAATTTCCTCGTTGATTTACGGACCTACCCTCATCTATGGTCATGAGCTTTGGGTTGTGACCGTAAGAACAAGAACAAGGATACAGGCGACCAAAATGAGTTTTCTCTGCAGGGTGTCTGGACTCTCCTTAGAGATAGGGTGAGAAGCTCAGTCATCCTGGAGGGACTCGGAGTAGAGCCGCTGCTTCTCCACATCGAGAGGAGCCAGTTGAGGTGGCTCAGGCATCTGGTTAGGATGCCTCCTGGACGCCTCCCTGGTGAGGTGTTCCGGGCATGTCCCACCGGGAGGAGACCCGAGGAAGACCCAGGACACGCTGGAGGGACTATGTTTCTCAGCTGGCCTGGGAACACCTTGGGATTCTCCGGAGAAGTGGCTGGGGAGAGGGAAGTCTGGGCCTCCCTACTTAGGCTGCTACCCCCGCGACCCGACCCCGGATAAGCAGAAGAGAATGGATGGATAAAAACAAAACAAACAAAAAAACAAAATCCTGCAACTTAAAAAAAAAAATCAAAACAAGACACCATCTTTTAAAACCAACATCAACTATGTAAAAAAATTAATAAAAAATTAACCCTCTCATGCTCACTTAGCTGAATACAGTAGCTGCACTTTCACCACACTTAAAAAAAGCTGGATCATTGTACTGTATTTTCCGGTCTATAAGTCGCACCTTTTTGCCTAATTTGCATGCCCTGCGACTAATAGAGAGGTGAGACGTGTTTATGGATTTTTTCCCCATATTTTTAGACCAATTTTTGGCTCAGATATGACCGTTTTTCATTTTGGCAAAAAATGGTGCAGTACCACTTTTGTCCGCTAGGGTACACCGACCGTTCCCACCTCATGTGTCCGACGGCAGGCTCCTCTGGTCGGACTGACTCTGTCGCAGCCCGGCCTCCTGCTCTGGAGCTCTGACACTTCCAGAGAGTCCACCGACCGTTTCCAGCTCATGTGTCCGAAGGCAGCCTCCTCTGGTCGGACACACTCTGTCGCAGACCGGCCTCCTGCTCTGGAGGTATGAACTACTGTTAGCTCAGTGTTTGTTAGCAAAATAAGTCAAGAACCACAGGACAGATTTTTATCAAACTTACAGAAAGTAATCACTGTATGGACATTTACAACTGACTAGCTTTATGAGATGTTTGAGATAAAATTTGATGTTTTATAGACGTAAATGTGTCGCGGTTAGCTTCGTTTTTTTCCTGCTACTATTTATCTAAATAGCTCATAAACCACACCGCGGATTTTCTTTAAACTTACAGAAAGTGATTATTTGATGTTCATTTACAAACTTTAGCTGTTGGAGTTGTTTGAGCTAAAATTAGATTTATTTATAATTTATTTTCGCAGCGCGCGCAACCGTTTGGAAGACGTCAAAGCGGAACAATTTAAATCCAGCAAATTTGACCATTACGTGAATTTATTAAGGAACGGTTAAGCTCAGAAACATCTTTGCTATAATTTTCAGCAGAAAAATATTGTTTTTACCATGTTAATCTTGTTAAAAGTCCTTCCGTACATGCTTCTGTGGCAAGCCACCTTCAGCAGGGCAAATGAGGCGCTGACGTGTCGCGTAGCGGTGACGCATAATAGATGCAACTTAAATAAAGGTGTGATACATTTATGGATTTTTCCAATTTATTTCCTATAATTGGACAAAGCGACTTATAGAAAGGTGAGACTTATCAGGTGGAAAATACGGTACTTACATCACTGCAGCAGCTAAAATTGTGCTTTACAGATTAGAAAAACTACATCAGCATCCAACAAATAACCGATTGTTTGTTTTAGATGAACCAGCTCAGTTAAGTCAAAATGAAGAGAAAAGTAACTGATAACTTTTTTTTGCACAATAAACTGCTATTTAGTGCAGTTCAAAGTTGAAAATTCTCAACAACAGTGGTGAAAACTACTGTATTTTGCTCATAATGATCAACGTATGGAAACATTTGCTAGATAAAAAAAACTTAATTTTCATTGGAAGCAGTCTTTAACATTTAAGCATTAAAACTGACTTTATTGTGATGCTGTCTCATCAAACACAGAACTAAGCCTGTGATTTGACAAGAAGAGTTCTCTCCCATTCATCTTCCACCACTTTATAAAGCTCCATGGTGGCTTTAGCATCTTCCACAGAAGAGTGGCCCTTCTTTCCAACCTGAGGACACAAGAAAAACAGGTTCAGGTTGAAGCAGGGGACATTTTATTTAAATTAGGAACAACAGTTTAATATTTCAAAGAGTAACTACTCTCACAGCTTGATATGTACATAATTCCATGGTCACCAGCATACAGTCCCCACCCTCTTATAAGGTGGCCCAAAAAAGTGCCACTAGTCTTCACTGCACAAAAGGTTATTAAAATCAGATTTGGACACAGAATTACACTTACTAGATTTTCAAAAGCCCAGGTGAGGTTCAAATGGATCAAACACTGACAGAGACCTACCACTGACAAGTTTATATTGGGATGCAGGAAATTAAAAAAGTGCATATCAACAACTTTGAAAGAAGAATGAATTTTTTTAGCATGGCAGAAATTATGGACACTTCCATTCTGATAAATATTTAAGGATATTAAGTCTTTTAAAATAAAGACTGAGGCGTATTTATTATCTCTTGAATGAAGCCAAAAAGAAAAACAGCTGATTTTACAGCTGAAAAAAAATACTAATGTTATGTTCCATTCCCTATTTAACAACAGATCTTGTTGCATACCTGGATGTCACGGTTGAAGATGGCTTTGGTAAGTCTCTTCAGCGAGGCACATTCTTTTTCAGCAAAGCCAGCCTTCAGGTTGAGAAGAGGGATTCTGGAAGTGTCTCTTGTCAGGACAGGGGGGTGAGTATAACTGATGGCTCTAAAGTCGTTGTAGATGGCGTGGCCAATAACCACCTTGCCTATAAGCAGCCTCAGTATCTTTGGAAGCAAAAGAAAAACACATTTCAAGTAATTGAGGTCTTTATGGTTAAAGAACCACACACACAATTGCTTCTGCGGCCTTTGGCATTTATTAATTCAGCTTTGCTGAATTTATTAATTCAGCAAAATTTGCCTTTGTTAAGTATCAATGTTTTTAATAATAATAATAATGCATTTTATTTGGTAGCGCCTTTCAAAACACTCAAGGACACTTTACAGCATTAAAAACACAATAAAAACAGTATAAAATAACTATATACCGGTAAAAAGAAAAATTAAAATCAATTAAAAAAACACACAAAAAAGAAAATATATAAAATAACTACATAAAAAAGAAAAATTAAAGTGAGAAGGCTAACTTGAACAGATGAGTTTTGAGTTTTGATTTGAAGGTCAGAAGGCAGTCAATGTTACGGATGTCTGGGGGAAGAGCGTTCCAGAGTTGGGGAGCAGAGTGAGAAAAGGCTCTGTGTCCCATGGTGCGGAGGCGGACAAGAGGCACGTTAAGGTGGATGGAAGAGGAAGAACGAAGGGAGCGTGAATGGGTGGTAATGTGCAGGAGATCAGACAGGTAAGGAGGGGCGAGGCTATGAATAGCCTTGAAAGTGTATAACAGGATTTTAAATTGAATTCTGAATGTGACTGGAAGCCAGTGGAGTTGCTGCAAAACTGGGGTGATGTGGTGGAATGAGGGGGTTTTGGTAACAATGCGGGCAGCTGAGTTTTGAACCAATTGAAGCTTACGGGTTAATTTGTGAGGCAGACCAAAAAGGAGAGAGTTACAGTAATCAATTCGAGAAGTGACCAGACTGTGGACCAGGATGGAAGCAGAGTGCAGAGAGAGGGATGGACGTAGACGGTTGATGTTTCGAAGGTGGAAATAAGCAGACCGGGTGATACTATTGATGTGAGAGTGAAAAGAGAGAGTGCTATCGAGAATGACACCCAAACTCTTAACGTGAGGGGAGGGAGAAACCAAGGAGTTGTCATTGAGGGAAAAACTGTTAACTTTAGATAAGGTGGATTTAGTACCAATGAGTAAGAACTCTGTTTTATCACTGTTTAATTTCAGGAAGTTAGACGTGAACCAGGATTTAATTTCAGCTAAGCAGGAAGTGAGGGAGGAGGGAGGCAGTGAAGAGTCAGGTGCAGTGGATAAAAAGAGCTGGGTGTCATCAGCAAAACAATGGAAATGGATGTTAAATTTACGGAAGATATGGCCAAGGGGGAGAAGGTAGATGATGAAAAGAAGAGGCCCCAGGACAGAGCCTTGGGGCACACCTGAGGTCACAGGAGAGCAATGGGATCTGAATGATTTTAGTTTGATGAACTGGGTGCGGCCAGAGAGATAGGACTGAAACCAAGCGAGGGGTGTGTGGGTGATGCCAATGGACGAAAGTCTATGGAGGAGGATGTTGTGGGAGATGGTATCAAAAGCCGCACTGAGATCGAGGAGGATTAGGAGGGAAAGTAAACCAGAATCAGCCGCCATGAGAAGGGAGTTGGTGATTCTGAGGAGAGCAGATTCTGTGCTATGACCGGGGCGGAAACCAGACTGAAACTGTTCGTACAGACTGTTATCTGTTAAATGGAGGTGGAGTTGAGAGGCGACTGTTTTTTCCAGAATTTTAGAGATGAATGGAAGGTTGGAAATAGGACGGAGATTATTGAAGGTATTAGGATCCAATCCAGGTTTTTTAACGATGGGAGTGATAACTGCAGTTTTGAAAATAACTGGGACAGTTCCAGAAGAGAGAGAAGAGTGAATAATAGCAGAAATGAATGGAAGAAGTTACTAGTCTAGTCGCCTCCCTCCACCTCCCCGTCTCCTCCCGGGGTTTCTGGTTCCTCGGCTCCCCCCTGTTCTGCGTCCCGCCTCCGCCGCCTGGGGTTGTCCTGCTCGCCTTCGTCTTGGTCCTGCTGCTGTGTGCCTTCCTGCTTCCTGTTCCCTGTGACCCAGCCGGTCATGGCAGATGGCCGCTTGTCCTGAGCCTGGTTCTGCTGGAGGTTTCTTCCTCTCGAGGGAGTTTTTCCTTCCCACTGTCGCTTCGTGCTTGCTCAGGATGGAGGTTCTGCGCTGGTGTTCGTCTCAGGGTTGTCCGGAGCCGTCGGCCGCTGGCTGGCCGTCATTCACGTACCGGTGGGATGGATTGGACGTCTGCGGTCCCTTCTCCACCACCGGGTTCGGGTCCCGGGGGGTAGATATCCATAATCTATCTCCCTATGCCGGACATTCAAGCTCTCAGCAGTCCGGCATGCATGCCCTCCGCCGGGGCCCGAGCGCCAAAGAAACCTTAATCAATAAAACATTTTAATTGTGTTCTCTCTCTCGTTTTGTGAGTCTCTTCAGGTTGAAATGCTCTGTGTCACTGCGTGAGATTTTGTTGATTTTCATTTCAAATTGATAAGTTTTTTTAGAATGATGTAAATAATTTCTTTACATCTAGACACTTATTTACAAAATTCTGTATACCTAAGATCCATACATCATTATTCTGATGACTTAACATTTATGCACTTGTTTCTGCCAATCTAAAATAATTAGTCAGTGTGCAATTTGTCCATTTCTTTTTTGACAAATTAATTGTTAATTTGTAAGAAGATACTGTAACTGTTGACAGTTAGAAGAAAGTTTGGGGGACTAAATATTTTTAAGTTTAGAAATCAAATCTTTTTCTAAACAGTTTTAGTGTTTGACTTTGTCCACTCATAACACACACAATGAAGTAAAATAAATAAAAATAAATAAATAAAATCTGAGGGGGGGGGGGCACTGGGGGGGCCAATCAGGTGGCTGGGAGGGCACTGGCCCCCCTGGCCCCCCCTCTATCTCCGCCACTGCTTTGCGCTGCAAAACTTTCCCTCCATCTTCTGCGGAAAGCAGTTGCCGGAAGCACTGTTGGCTTCTGGGTAGTGTAGTTTTTTGGACTGGCCTTTCAGGCTTACTGAAATAAAACTACAAAATGGTGGACCTTGTCCGAAGTGTTTATTTTTTGTTAACGTTCTTTTATCCCGTACCGTCCCAATCACGTGAGTAATATTAAAGTTGACAATTGTTGAAAAACCACAAAAGAGCGAGTCCACGAAAGTCGAACCGCAAAGTAGCGAAGGACTACAGTACTGTACTTTAAAAAAATAAAAAATACAAATTTAGGAAAGGACAAGCTTCAGAAAGAAGAACAGTGCTTTTCTCAGAGAGTCAGAGATTCTTTATTGTCATTCGCACCACATGTGGTACATGTGATGAAACGAGATTATGTACACAGAGTCCCAGTTACATCCAGCAATAAAATGTAAAAGAAAAACAGTAATAAGATCTAAGATATGAACTAAGAAAAACATCAACTAAGAATACATTAAGCACTACGTAATAGCATAAAAAACATTTCTTTGAACAGCAGCACGAACATGAGACTGTGTGAGCAGATGAGCATGGATGAACACAGCAACATGAAACAGATCAGCAGCAACATGAAACAGATCAGCAGCAACATGTTGTGATTTTTTTCCCCCGCAGTGATTATTCTGGTTAGATATTCATGAATATAACAGCCTCAGGGTAGAAGCTGTTCCTCAGTCTAGTGGTTCTACACTTAATGCTCCTTAACCTCCTTCCTGAGGGGATCAGTGCAAAGAGTGTGTGTGCTGGGTGAGTGGGATACTTCATGATGCAGGTAGCTCTCTTCCTGCATCTGGAGGTGTAAATGTCTGTGATGGTGGGGAGGCTGACTCCAACATTCTCAATCTCAAATATAAATAAAAAATTAACAAATTAGATGGATGTGTCAGAATATGATCCCCTAACTTGTATTTGTCAAAAAACTAACATGTGGACCTGAGGATTTTCTGCGACCCCCACATGGTCACCCCATTAAAGCATTTCTGGAGGCCCGACTGCTTGAGACACAAATTTGACCACTGACAATGTGTGAAAACAAAAGCAGCAATGCTTCAGCAAAGTTCAACAGAACATGCATAGCACTCTGCAGACAAAGCAGACATGTTGCTGTGTTCCTGAGTATAATAATGTTGTTAGTGACAGGAATGAAAACAAATCCAGTGTTATGCTGGGACTCACTCATTTGGGTGGTCTCTTCTCATCAGTTTTGCCGGCAGTCTGCTTTTTACACCCACTGGAACATGTCAAAAAGAAAAGTCATCAATTTTCAGCACAATCCAAATTTATTTTTCACAGTTCATCAAATGGTTCAATGTTAACAAACAAAACAACTTTTAACCATCTGTTTTGCGTAAATTGCACATATTGTACTTATGTTGTTTGTTCTCTTGTTAAAAATTCTTTGTCTACATAAGAGTTCATCACTGGTCTTCTCCTATAAATCACAACCCTGGGGTTTGGTTCAGCCTGAAGTGTAGGTGTGAGGTTCTGTGGTAGAGCCAGCAGAGGTGAGCCAGAGTTCAGTCAGGTCACTACGGCCAAACAAACCCCTTGCTGCCAAAGCATTTTGATAACAATGATTTGTGTCTTTGTGTGTATGTGTGTGTGTGATTGCACATGCAGGGGCAGACATATGCACACGGCTGCCTGCCATGCCGGCGTGCGGTGTTCCTCTAACAAGTATGTGTGACTGTGTTCGTGTGTTGCGAAACAAATGGAGAGTGTGTCTTCTGGCACCATGTCCACATGCTAGCAGCTTAATGAGCTGGTAGCTGGCAGCCAATCACGGTCACAGGCAGTCTCCGGGATCGCACCGTGGTGTCCTGTGCAAACAACGCTGTTGGTCCACCTACATTAGACACACTCTTGAGAAGACACACAGTTTCAAGAGAGGTCATGGCAGTGAGTATTGTATTAGAACATGAACACTGAGATGATTTCATGAACTCATGGAGACAACGCTGAAACTCAGAGGTACGCCTTCCTGGCTCCACTTTGTATTCACGAGTGTGTGATGCCAACTTTTCATCTTCAGGAAGAAGTGACATGAGTTTTCTAAGATTATTTCACAGTCTGCTGAGTCAGCTGAGTGTGCACTTGGACACAAATGTACATTTTATTCAGCTTTTCCTCTAGCCCACTATCTGTTATAAATACCTTTGTCAAGTTTAATACGACACGAATGAAGAATAAAAGGAGAAAAGGAACTAACAAAAATTGCGTTATGACAAAGAACATTCACCTGATCATCATGGGGCATAGAAAAGAAGAGAGTAGACAGAAAAATATTGATGACGGAGTTGCCCATAACAGCAGGTGTTTTGTTTGTACAATGTGATTAAACCAAGGCTGAATTACAGTACAAAATCTGCACCTGTTTTCATTTTAATGGCCGCTGTGCCCTTATATTAAAAATGTGCAAGCCACGTGCAATTGTTGACTAATGGAAACACTCAGTGAAAATACTTCAACAATGGGCCAATCCATGTATGTGTTGGTATATATTTACACTCAGCTCCTAGACTGAAATCTTTCCAACGGCATCATTTGGTTCAACTCAGGATTTTCTTGATTTCATAGATTGCAGTACCTTTCAAATTTAAGTTAGCACAATGCCCTTGAAATTAACATTGGAATTTAAAAAAAACCCAGAAAGCCTGTGCAGAACAGATGAATTTGTGTAGAATCCACCTTTTATTTGAGGCAAATCAAATTAATCAATCAAAATCCAATTGATAGCCAAGCTTCAAATAGTGTTTATTGCAGTAAGGTAAAGATATATAAATAAAACTTTATTAGAATTTGCTTTGGGTTTGTTTCAGATGTAATGGACACGGGGATGAAAAGACAAAGAAGAAAACAAAAGCAGAAAAGTAGGAGAAGTGTTAAAAGGGAAAGAAGGATATAGGAGTAGAGGAGAGAGAGGTATAAAGAGAACACAAATCAACATCATTGAAGTCTCTCTCTAGACCTGCAGAAAGAAAAAAAAAGACAAAACTGAGAAACCACAACAACAAACAGAAAGTATTTTATACGGTACATGGTAATACAAGATGTATTTAGTGACCACCACAACCCAACTGAGTGTGTCTCTGATAAACACCTGAATCTAAACACCTGTGTGAGCATACTTGTCACTATAAGATTTCTCCATAAGAATGTTCAATAGTGGATGTGGGGACCCACAGACCTGTTCCCACAGGACACAATGGTAACAGGGAATACAGGAGCCACAGACACACAGCGGCCCCGGGAGTACCCCAACAGGGATAACCGCAGCTCCCCCAGAGAGAAGTAGAGGGGAGCCCTGGGCATCCCCCAGCAACCATAATGTAGAAACCCCAGGAGACTGCAGCGACGAGCCCACAGACCCCGCCGGCCACCCGCCCCTCCAGAGTAGATCCGGCCATGGGCACCGAGCCCAGAGTCCCTATGTCATACCACCCCCAACCCCCCCAACAGAGGCCTGACAGAGCCAGGGCATCCATGCCTTGGTAGGCAGCCATCAGGGCAGGCCGGCACACAACCAATCACCCAGCCCAGATGCCGAGAGCCACCAATGCACCGGTCGCAGGGGGCTTGCCATCGGAGAGGAGCGCGACAGGTAGAAGTAGACCCCACATTAAATGAGGGGCCCAAATTGCTCCAAGAGAGGGGACCATCCAAAGTCCAACCCAAAACATGAACAAGAACACACAGACAGTCCAACAGATCCTCTGTTGGGCCATCCATGCTCCCCACCCGTTAGTGACCGCAAGCCGGCCCCAGGCCAGGGGCAAGAGCAGCAGGGAGCAGCAGCTAAGGAAGGCCGGCACAACACACCAAGGACCAGGCACCCCAAGAGCCCCATACCACAGGCCCGGAGAAGTCCCGGCACGCCACCCATGCACCCTCCCACACACACACAGCACCCCCCACTGTGAATGTCACACCAGGCTGACCAGCCAGTGCCCCGTCAAAACAAAGCCACGCCCCCAACCGCCACCCTACACAACCAATGACCACACCCACGCAACCAGAGTCAACCCCCTGCCGGAACCTGGCAGCCACCCCAGCCAAAGGGCTGGCCATCGCAACCAGGAACCTTGATCAAAAAAATCCGAACAACCCAGGGAGAATCGGAGCACTGGCCCCATTCCCAACCACCCCCCAAGGCCCAAAGCCCACACACAGCCCAGACCCCAACCAGGCGGCCTACCAGCTCAAATCAACAGGGTTCACCCACTTTCACTACGTGTTGGAGCCAATCAAAGAAGCCCAGAGAGAATGGTCTGATGTGGAGGTACAGGCTGTCTCAAGACTGATGTAATCCAACAAAAGGTCTTTATACTGTTTAATACTGAGTTTTTTTCCCCAATTCATGAGTATAATTTTGTTCTTCTATACATAAGGCAGTAAAAATCATGTGAATTGACTTTGTCTCCAAGGTGACATCATCTAATTGGCCCAATAAGCAAACTGATAGAGAGAGTGGGATATTACATCTCAGACACTTTGATAAGTCTTCACATATCCGGCACCAAAACCTCTGAATAGGTGGACAGAACCAAAATGCATGGATGTAATTGTCAGGAATATTGTCTGTACACTGTGAGCAAGTATTAAATGATGCAAAACCCATCCTGAACATCCGATGACCTATGTAATGTACTCTATGGAGGATTTTGTATCGTATTAATTGTAAATTGGAGTTTTTAATCATCTTAAAAGTTTTTAGACATATCTGAGACCAGTAGTTTTGGTCGAAGTTGACTGACAAGTCTGTCTCCCATTTTACAATGGGAAGGGATATAGATTAATCTATTTTAATGAGTGTCCGGTAAACCTTAGATAGTAATTTGGGAGTGTTAAGATTAAGGAATTCTCATATTCATTCATTCATTCAACCTTTATTTATACAGGCTAGCCTCGTTGAGTCACGGGGACTCATTTACAAGAGGGACCTGTCTCACTCACACCAAACAACCATCCACTCTCACACTCACACCTAGGGTCAATTATAATCCTGGTGTTTTTAAGGTTAAATTTCTTTTTTTGTAATAGATTTAATTTGTTTTGTATTCCTACTTAACAGATTTTCACTTATCGCGGGTCTTCAGGGTATGGATCCCCCGCAATAAACAAGGGACTACTGCATAATACTGTACTGTACAATATATATTATACTGTATTCCCAAAGGGCAGATCATTTCTCTAATATCCCTTAAACCAAATGGTGGTGTTTGTGGAGGCATTAGAGAATTGAATTTCAGGCTTAACAACATGTAAAGGCCCCAAGAACTCTGTTAAAAAGATTACATTAACAGCTCTTAGATACACTTCTTTTCTTTGTTCTTGTACGTTGATGAACATTCCATAATCCAATGGGAGAAAATCTGCTTAAATAGGAGTAACATTTACAGCTAAAGCTTTATTGTATCCAAATATTGTTCATATTTTTTAAAATAAAATATGCTTGGTTTTGCTGACTTGCTTTTGTGAGTGGAAAAATCACATTTGGTCTCAGATTTAGCTCACAGAAAGATTTCTGTTACACCCTCTGCCCCTGTAGATTGAAAAGTTTGGCGCAGTCTGCCTCTTATTGTGACAGACTGTGTCAATATTATCTGTCTGTTTTGATGGGGAAGTGAATCTCCCTAAATCCATTTGTTTCACTCTCTAGAGGAAACCAAGATGGCCACCCCACCCCAGTGAATGTGCGCGCGCCGCGCACACACACACACACGTGCGCACACACACACGCACGCACACACACACACACACACACCCACACACACACACACACACACACACACACAGAGCGAGAGTCGCCTTTTGCCACAATAGTGTTGTCGTGGTTAGAGGGTTTGTATGGGCTGGGCTGGTAGTTTGGTCTCCCTGTTGTTTGCTGAGGGGGTGTTGTGGCTCCATGAGTGGCCTTGTCTAATACCCCCACCCATACATAGTTACAAACACAACTTTGTCCTCTGTTCGCCCTGTTTCAGGGCACGTGCACACCCATGTGAATATTATTTTGGACAGGCATTTAAAAATACAACAAGACAATGAGGGCAAACGTAATCTGCTGTGGACTCTGAGCAACTGACTTTAATCAGAAAGGTCTCTGCCTCAACATTTTCATTACCATGGTTCTTCATATAATCCCAAACTTCATTGTGACTTTTGCTATTACAGTATTGTAAATGAATGAAATTTAAAAAATGAATAATGACAATTTTTCCTCTAATCTTGTATCAGAGAATATGGATTTATGGATTTCCAGGGCTGGAGCCTTACATTTTGTCATTTTGTTTGATAGTTACAAAGAAATAAACAAGGTTAATGTTTTAATACCAAAGTTGATGCAAATAGTGTCAGCTTTTAGATATCTACTAGACAAAGATCCCAAAGCTTTACTGACATCTGTATTCAGTTGGACTTTTCTTCTTCTGTTGTATAAATGCCCATTGTTTTCAGCAGTTGTATGTCTCAATATTTGTGATGTCAATGTTCTAACAAGTTGACTTTTGCTCTGACGTCACCTGTTATGACAGTGTAGGGATGTGATATACGGTACAAAGCAGGGATATATACATATACAACCTATACTTTGTGGTTCAATTTTCGCAGACTCACTGTTTCATGGGTTTTCAAGGTAATATACCAGTAGTACACGACACACAATTGGCTGATTGATGGGAGGCGACTACCCTCCTTCCCTCCCCGTACACACGCCTCTAAGAGTGCATCTGGGGGGCGCCCTCTCCCGTCAAGCCCACAGTACTCACAGGGCGTGGCTACCAGTGGAGACCTTCCTCCAAGCTGCCCATGTCCTCGTGCTCACCTCCCCAGGACCAGCGGAGGAGCCCCACTCCAGTGGGGGAAGGAAGGCAGGCCACCGTGCAGGTGACGTCTCTGCCCTCCGGAAAGACCGCCGCTGTTGGACCCTGCTGCCTTGAGCTCTTCCCTGGTGTAACACTCGCTACATCAAGAAGGACGATACATATGGATGTATCAGAGTTTCTTTATTTTTCATACACACCACTTGTGGTACAAGTGGTACATGTGGTGGGACGGAACTGTGTACACCGGGTCCCAGGTATATCCAACACTAAAATGAAAAAGAAAAACAGTAATAAGTTCTAAGATGAACTAAGAAAAACTAAAATAAATGTAACGTCCCTACTTTGCGGATTTTCACCTATCTTGGGGGTGTCTGGAACATAACCCCTGAGATAAGTGAAGGACTAATGTGCACCCCTCTCTCACACAAACACATTTATGCATACAGTAGAGTATACATTTCTTTTCAGAATTCTCTATGGTTGTATTTTTTTCCACTCATCTGCCTAGACCAGGCATGTTTGTAAGCAGACCTTGGCGTTCATGGACTGCTTCTTTTAAACCTTTTGGCATTGTGCTTTGTATCCCGGCGATTGCATGTCAGCTGCTGGAATCACAAGCATTTTAGAGGCATCAACTTCACTTCCTGTGACCCAGACAGTTAAATAACTTAAACCTGTAAAAAAAAACTTTTCTTAAAAGTGCTACAGGAAACCGGTTATTTTTGCAGAGACCATTTAGATTTCCATCCATTCATTATCTTTCCTGCTTTTTCCTTTTTGTGTCACGGGGGTCACTGGTGCCCATAAGCAGATGTCAGAGGTGGGGGACACTCTGGACAAGTCGCAAGTCCATCACAGGGACACATAGAGACATATGAGACAAACAAACAACCATTCACTCTCTCACTCACACCTAGGGGACAATGTAGTGTTACCAATTATCGTACCTGGAGAAATTCCACACGTGCATGGACAGAACATACACACACCACCCAGAGTGGTCCCTGGCTGGAACTTGGTCCGGTGACCTTCTCACTGTGAAGCAACAGCTTTACCAACTGCGCCACCATGCCACTTGTCATTTAGATTTATTGTAATAGTTTTTCTGCTAAGAATTTGAACTGCATTCCCAAATCCAGCTACCAACAATACAATAGGTATAACATTTTACATTTTGTCTTTACAATATTTTACCTTTTTGGATTATAGCTAGGCAGCACAGTGGCACAACTGGTAGAGCTGATGCCTCTCAGCGAGAAGGTTGCTGGTTCAAATCCCTATCCGGGGGCCTTTCTGGGTGGAGTTTGCATGTTCTCTCCGTGCATGCGTGGGTTTTCGCCAGGTACTCCGGTTTCCTCCCACAGACCAAAAACATGCATGTTAGGATGATTGGTAACTCTAAATTGTCTTTAGGTGAGAGTGAATGGTTGTTTTGTCTAGTTTGTCTCTATGTGTCCCTGTGATAGACTTGCGACCTGTCCAGGGTGTCCCCTGCCCCTCGCAGAGTGATTGTTGGACATGAGCACCGGCGACCCCCATGACCCAAAATGGAAGAAGCGGGTCAAAGATAATGGATGGATGGATTATAGCTATCAGCGGTGATCAGATTTTTTTTTATTTTTTTTACTGTACATGTTGTGATGTGAGCATTCTAGATATCAACAGGCACAGTGTGGGTACTTAAGCATTTCTCTTAGAAAAGGCGAGCAGAGAAAACATAAAGGTGACACACACAAAAAAATCAGAAATAGAGCAGAGAAAGTTATGAAAGATATGAATAAATGCAACCTGTGAACTACACCAAAAAATACCTGGCAAGGAATGGTAGAGGAAGAGATGAAGACCCTCAATCACACCTGGGGTACCATCCAGATGTTTCTCAACAGAAAGGAGTGGAGGACCTTTGATGCTGCACTTCATGTCAGCAGGCAGTAAGTTAAGTATGTACTACACATTTAATATTTATTTATAAGCCACCTTGTGACAAATTTATATATCACAGTCAACTGTTTTGTCCATGTACAAAATATTCCCATTTCTAACATTGTGATTAAGGTGAGAAGAAGACCGTTCATATGCTCTTAAATGGTTTGTGAACAATCATTTTGTTAGTGTAAATTCATTATTTTTACAGGGCTGCACAACATAAGAAAAAAGATAAGTGATGACAGAAAAATCTGATTACCGTAAATGAAAGAGCTTAGGGGCCCTTGTAGAGCAGTCTGCTCACGTATCTGTAAAATCTGGAACACTTCTTGGCACAAGTGATCAATAACAAAGCTTGCATAACCTGTAATTTTTCTTTGTAAGATGAGTCATCTTGTTTCATGTAAGAAAACTTTTGTGCCAATCATCCTGGTAGTCCTATCTGTAAAAATGTGGTCAAACAGATTATTTGTGTGTGGAAGAAAGCGGTGAAAAATACTTTCATAAAGACCATCAAAGTCTGTGCTCAATAATCCAGGTATACAATCCAACAACTTTCAGTCAGGTCATCTGAACTGTTTTTTTTGTGCTGAAATGTTTCACCTTCCATCCAGAAGGCTTCATCAGGGGCGGCCGTGGCGTAGTGGTAATGGCAGTCGTCCCCCGATCGGAAGGTTGGCGGTTCGAATCCCGGTTCCCCACACCATGTGTCGTTGTGTCCTTGGGCAAGACACTTAACCCCGAGTTGCTCCCGGTAGGACTGGAAAGCACCTTGCATGGTAGTCTGCCGCTACCGGTGTATGAATGTGTGTCAATGTGTGTAGCACTTTGAGATTTTCACTAATGAAAAGTGCGTTATAAATTGAATTAATAATAATAATTATTATTATTATCAGTCAGGGAAACACACAACACAAAACTGATTCTTCCCCGCAACAGCATACTCCAAAGTGGAACAAACCAGTTCTGTTGGTGCTAAGATGGTCTCTTTGGCATGACCCCTCCTCCTGTGCCTGCCCTCTTCCTCGTCGACAGTCATGTCTGGTTCAAAACCAACAAAGGTCAAGAAAAAAGAAGGTGAAACGTTTCAGCACACACAAAAAGAAACTGTCCAGATGAACTGGCTGAAAATTGTTGGATTGTATACCTGGATTATTGAGCATGGACTTTGTTGGTTTTGAACCAATTTGACATGACTGTCGATGAGGAAGAGGGCCTGCACCAGAGGAGGGGGCGTGCCAAAGAGACCATCTTAGCACCAACTGAACTGGTTTGTTCCACTTTGGAGTAAGCTGTTGGGGGAAGAATCAGTTCCCTTTCAGTCTGGTCTCTCGGTGCAACATACTTGCTATGGGAATTGCGCCCCCGCGCGATTACCTGAAGGAATATACTCACGCCTTTATGGCTAGGGAGTCAACGCCGCGCCAGAGGCCCTGCCCTCTGGGTACTTAAGCGGCTGACGCCCATCCATCTTTCTCTTTTTTGCCCTTCACCAAACTAAACCTGAACTACCTCTTCGCGGGACTTCTCTGTTGCTTCATCGCTCAACTTGAGGTGAGCTTGCTCCCTGCACAGAGCACACAGATAATTATTCCTGCGTATTGCTGGACTAGCGAAAGCTAGTCCGGCACATTTTCTCTTAACCCCGAAGTATTTTCTTCTCCTCTCTCCACAGATTGCTTCGCTCGACGGCGCTAACTACGCCACAACAGCTACCCTTACTAACTCCTAGCGAGCTAGCCAGCGAAAGCGACGCAACGGAGTAGACATTTCAAGGAAAAAGAAAAAGGATTCTGGAAGGACTCGCTCGCCTTATCTCGGACATGCCTCCGGAGAAAGGAAAGCGAAAGACAAGACTTCCAAGAAAAACCAGCGGGACGGGGAGCCCAACTTTGCGCGCCTTTCCCAGCGGATACGGTTTCTCCCTCGCAGCGACGGACACCCATGAGGCCCTGTCTGCCTGGGAATGTTACACGCAAAAACAGCACTGGATGCGCCCGACTTTTGCCCACACTGCAGCCTGATGCTGGATGCGGTGCTACGGCACCGGGTTGACCTCGTCGCCAAAGCCATGGGCGCTTCAGCAGTACCAGCGGATGCGGATACCACCAAGCCTCTCACTCCCACGCCGGAGCTCGAGAACATGGCTCTGCACGACAGCACATGAGTCAAATGGGGTGACAGCCCTGACGTGCTGGCTCCTATGGTGGACTTAACAGTCGAGTTCGACACTCGAGGCATGATGAACGAGGACAAGATCTCAATTTCAGCCTCGAGCAAATTTTCAGCGGAAGACGCAGACGTCGAACTGGAGGATCAGGGAGAAGACCTCTCCCAGACCCGGTACCTGTGCTTCCAGAAACTGACTTTTCCATCCCTGCTCTGTTTGACCTGTGCCACAGAGCAGCGGACGCGTTGCACATCCCATGGCCCGAGCCTCCGCCTTGCCAACAGGTCACGAGGCTGGCAGGAAACTATTTTTACTCGAAGCAGCAGGCCGCCATGAGGCAAAGGATACCCGTGTTCCCTGACTTCCTCACAGAACTAACTTGTACCTGGGCTCAGCCAAGGGCCCCCATGCTCCTTCCCCTCTCACAGTTCCTCGACGTCGATGGGATGGATGAGGTAGGAATAGCTAACATACCTCAAATTGAGGACACACTAGCGTCTCACCTAGCTTCTAAGTCATCCGGGACAAAACCAACTCTCCCAAGCAAGGCTTGTCGAGCTTCAGCGTCTCTACTTGAGAAGTGCTACAGAGCTCAGGGACTCACTACGCGCGCCATGAACCCGTCCGCGTTGATGCAGGCTTACCTAGCCGAAAAACTACAACAGCTGCAGGTAACGACAGACAAGCAGGCTACCGCCGACTTGCTGGATGAAGCCCGCAGGGCAACAGACTTCGTGCTCTGCATGATGGGGACAGCCGCTGTTGCGCAAGGCAGAGGCATGGCGGAAGTGGTCATCGCGATTCGCCACCTGTGGATGACTTTAACGGATCTCCCTGAGGGACAAAAGGTGCCTTTTCTCCACCACTCGATAGAGCCGACGGGATTATTTGGTAAAGCTTTGGAGTGAATTCAGACCAAGCTGGACCAAAAGCGCAGACAGGCCGAAGCTCTCTGAGTGGGCATTCCCCGGAGAAGCTTCGCCCCCCCAAGGGAGTCTGCTGGAGGCAGACCTGCGCAACCTCTCCACCGCTCGGCAACGCCTGCCCCACCGCAGAAGCAGCTAGCATACGAGGAGGAGCCCTGGCAGAGACCCCCGCCGGGTCAACCTCTCACTGAGCACGCATGGAGCAAAAATAAGTTTGTTCCCCGCCATGCGGTCAGACACAGGGCCTCCTTGGCAAACCAGGACACCAGACAGAAACGTGCCTGATGAACCAGGTCCACGTTCCCACATTACACGATCACCCGCCCACGTGGTACTGGGAATTATCCCCTCATGTCCAGACTTTATTTATAACACGGTACAAAAAGCTGGTAAATCTGTAGCATGCATAAATCATGCGCTCCCTGCTGTGAGTGACATAGAATCATGTACGTCATTGCACATAAGCACGTATAAACTCATAAAACAGCCCCTCTCTGTTTTATTGACTCTAAAAAAAAATGCAACAAAAACACAAGTGACTTCAGCAGAACAGGTCCCTCTGGCCTGCCAGCCGTCATAAAGGGAGGGGGCTCCCCCCCTCCCTCACGGCCCACGGGGTGTTAGCCTAATCAATAAGCCCCAGCAGGGTGCCTCTGCTTCGTCTGCAGTAGACAGGCACAGAGGCGTCTGCAAGCAGCCCCCACACCCCTCACGGAGACAGGTGAGGAGGGTCACGTGCTCAAGCCCCCGCTCCATTGTGAATAACGGGGCAACCAATAGACTAACCAGGCAAACAGGTGACATGTCCGCACCTCAGGGAGGCACGCCGACAGAATCTAACGACGGGGGGGCCACGTCAGATGCCCACAGGCAGCCACAAGCTTCACACCTTCACAGCAGCAAATGTGTTCTAGCTGTTGTGCGTGTAAACAAATCAGAGTTGAATCAGATCTCTCTTCCTGTTTTTCAAAGGGAACTGGGTTCTCTATCACCAAATAATCTAAAGCCTGCCAAACTCAAAGAAACATCTCCACATTCTCACGTTGCAACTGTCCCTTTATTATTAATGAGGGACACGCAATGTCCAAGCAGTGATCGGACAGCACGTGACCTTCCTCTCTGTGCTGGTTCAGCTCTGCTCTCAAACAAAATTCTCCTAACGGGTGAAACACAGACCCAGGTCGGTTTGCCTGGTGCCGACGCTCCATTAAAGCCAAGGACCATTAAACTGGACCATTCCAGAAAACGGATTGGAGTTAGGAGATCTGCTCGTTTACAAAACTCACAGTTTCTC
Source organism: Garcialebias charrua (assembly GCA_038048925.1). NCBI lineage: Eukaryota > Metazoa > Chordata > Actinopteri > Cyprinodontiformes > Rivulidae > Garcialebias > Garcialebias charrua. Next base: position 21,111 of record JBBPBX010056649.1, read on the forward strand.
AGTCCCATGACCCCAAACTTGGAGGGAGAAAATAGACTTTCTGCTCCAATTCTGGCTAATAAGGATGACAGGTTGCATCTGCCCTCGATCACCCTCGATCAGAACAGCCTGGTAGCGCACCGGCAAGGAGGCCCTCTTCCCAACTTGGTTGACCCCCAGGGGTTCACAGCCTCCAGGGCCCCTGGAGGAGAACTGGATACAACAACTGCTCTTCTTCAGGGCCAAACTATGTCACAATAATATTAGAATAACAAAGAGCGTGGGACGCAAGCCCTACACACCGGTGCCATCTTGGAAAAAAATAAAAATGCAGTATGTTAAGATGCTCTCTATGGGGCATGGGTAGTAAGACACCATCAGTCTCTGGGTGATGTTGTTCCTCTTTAGTACTCTCAGGAAGTACAGTCTCTTCTGGGCCTTTTTCATTGACTCAGAGGTGTTCACGCTCCAGGTCAGACTCCTCTCAATATGGACTCCCAGGAAACAGTAGTCATCTACTCTCTGAAGCCATATCACTGTTAACGTTCACCTGTGAGGCTCCTGTGTTAAGGTGTTTGGTAGGTCTGTAATGCACAGGGTAGGGCTTAAATTGTGTGTGTGTGTGTGTGTGTGTGGGGGGGGGGGATCATTGTTTGGTGTGTTTTTATCCCCTTGTACTATTTTTTTTAACCAACATGCAACATGTCTTTTTGTGTGCTTGTTTGTTTTTAGGTGACATCCTGATCTAGCAGACACCATGGCTCACATCCTGTAGCAGCATTTTGACTTCGTCTTTGCACCTGGAAACCTCTCATTTGGGCTTGCACAGATTACATTCAGCCCACCCTACTTTAAAACGACCTGTCAGCATCAGACCACACAGCTGGAATCGTCAGGATGACTGTCAGTGAGTGATTTTCAGCAGGCAGAAATGTTAAGATGCCTATCACTGAGGACAATGCCTTCAGGACCCTGCTGCTGCTGGAGGACTGGCACAGGGCTCACACCATTAGACCACAGCACAGCGATGACCTGAAAGAAGACTGTAAGGTATTTTGTTCTCTTACAACTGTCTTTTTACTTTTTCACTCATGAAAAACTAGAAAAGTTTTTTTTTTCTTTGTGATGGAATAACATCCTTATACAAGCATATTCTTTGAACTTTTGAACAACATTTTTTAATGGACTATTTGTCCAAATTTGTTATTTGTATTGTATTTTCATACTATACCTGTTCACAGATTTGTTTTAAATTCACAGTAAATTATATCATGACTCCTCTCCTACCCTGACCAGAAACCTTTGCTTATTAGCATGTTGTCGTCAACACGCAAGTTTTTTGTGGGGACTTAATTTGAATCTGGACAACATCCTGTTCATGCGGTTTATTAAACTTCACAACAACTGGATTTTGAATAAGTGGTAAATGGCAATAGATCCCAATGAGTGAATAAACTCCATCCATCCATTAGCTTTTACCTGCTTCTTCCTTTTTGGGTCATGGGGGTCACTGGTGCCCATGTCCAGCCATCACTGTGCGAGAGGGTGGGTACACCCTGGACAGGTCTCCAGTCCATCACAGGGACACATAGAGACAAAGGAGCCA
>JBBPBX010056650.1:0-22693 GCA_038048925.1 Garcialebias charrua
CGAGCCTTGTTGGACATTTCTACCTTTCTCGATTGCAGAGTGCGGCAGGCCTAGGCCTGTGTACAGCACCTGTACGAGCTGACGCGGACATTTCTACCTTTCTTTGAACCTTTCTACCTTTCTTTGAACATTTCTACCTTTCTTGAACGCAGAGTGCGGCAGGCGTTTGCCTGTGTACAGCACCTGTGTGAACGGACGTCACGCGGGCATTTTTTCCTTTCTGTGATTAAGTTTTAGAGCAACTGTCTTTTCTGACTGCGTTGTGGTTCTGCAAACGTTATAAGTTGCCGGTCAAAGCAGATGACCGCTTGTCCTGAGCCTGGGTCTGCTAGAGGTTTCTTCCTTCTAAAAGGGAGTTTTTCCTTTCCACTGATGCCTAGTGCTTGCTCAGGATAGGAGACTGCAGCCAGGCCAAGATTTGACTTGTTGCTGGATTCATTAGATAGAAAACTTTACTAGTTTAACCGGAATTTTATTAGTGGGGGCTGTTAGCTCCCGCTAGCTCCAGAACGAATTTAGCTTAAAAAACCACGTAGCTGCATTTATTGTTCGCTTACCTGCTGCCTCTGTCACCCTCCTGGGTCCTCTGGACTGTTTTGGATTTTCTCCTGTGCTCCTCTTCGAGGTAATGATCATTCAAATTACCTCTTTCTGCTTCTTGTATATCTTTCTTGGAGCCGTGGGCCTGCTGTTAGCGGCTAGCTCCATGCTAGCTTCCACCGGATCGACAACAATGTTGACCTACTCCGCTTCGCAGCTGTTTGAATTTAACAACTGCTCCATTCCTCCTTCTATTTCGACCATTAAACAACTGGGACTTCTGCGTAGACCTCGTTACATCCATAGAAGCTCTCGAAAGAAATTAGTTCACTTTAGGCAAACTGGCTCTGACTCGATTGCTACTGTCTGGTCTGAGAGACGTGTCGCACCTCGACGACGTCATCAGAACGCTGCGTCTGTGGTCCTTTGTAGTCCACAGCACACGAAGTGGCAAGGAAAACGTGGAGTGGACTTCAGTCTGCTTAAACCTCTTCAAAAACAATCTGCTCCAACTAGTATTAAAATAGAACTTTTTAATGTTCAATCACTTTCAAACAAATCATGTCTAATTCATGATCACATTTTGGAGAAGAATTTGGACCTCATGTGCCTCACAGAAACTTGGCATAGACCGGATGTGTACAGTTCTTTAAATGAAGCTTGTCCATCTGGATACAGCTATCTGCAGAGAGCCCGCAGCACTGGCCGCGGTGGTGGTCTGGCTGTAATCTACCGCAGTAGTTTAAGGCTGTCGCATCTGGTTTCTCAGGATTTTTCTTCTTTTGAATGTCTGGCTTTCAGCTTCAAAGCCCCACTCCTGATGAATGTTATATTAATTTATAGACCTCCCAAACCGCATGTTTCATTTAACTCAGAGATACATGACCTCCTCACTTTTTTCTGCACCTCCCCTGTGAAGACTATTTTTCTTGGCGACTTGAATATCCACGTGGACAATTCCTCTTCACCTCTGGCAACAGATTTTAAGTCTCTTTTGGACTCTCTTAATCTCACTCAACATGTTGACGCCCCTACGCACAGCAGGGGGCATACTCTGGATTTGGTGATTACTGACACTGTACTCATCAATAACTTATCTGTATATGACCTGGGTGTCTCAGACCACAGGGTCATCTCCCTGGAAGTGCCTTCATCTTCGCCTGCTTCAAACCCAAAACGACCCATCCAGTTCCGTGACCTTAAAAACATTTCCCTTGATGTTCTGTCTGCTGATCTTCACACCCTGACCGCTGTCAATCATCCTTCTGCAGATGACTCTGTGGATTACTACAACCAATCTCTTCGGGAGCTCCTGGACCTACACGCCCCCTTGAAGACAAGACTGGTGTCTTTCTCGCGTTCAGCCCCTTGGTACACTGATGAGCTGCGCAAGATGAAGGCAACTGGCCGTGCTATTGAGAGACGTGTAAAATCATCTGGTCTCTCTGTGCATAAGCAGGCATATAAAGAACATCAGAAGGCGTACGCCTATTCTCTTAAAGAAGCACGCTCCAAATATTATTCTAACATCATCAACACCTGCCCTGGAAACTCTAAACAGCTCTTCTCCACAATAACTCGTCTGCTTAATCCCATTAAACAAACTCTTGAGGACTCTGCTCAAAAATGCGAGCTGTTTCTTTCATCTTTTAAAACCAAAATTGACACTATCAGATCTCAGCTCCACAACCTCCCTGTTCTCAGTGTGCCATCTACCCGTCTGCATTCTGGGACCCTTAACAGCTTTGACGAAGTTGTTCAGAGTGAGGTGGAGGCCATCATCAAGAAAATGAAGCCTTCATCCTGCGCCCTGGATCCTTTCCCCTCGTCTCTCATAAAATCCAATCACTCTGCAATAGGCCCACTTATCACTCAAATAATAAATCAGTCTCTTCAATCTGGTCATGTTCCACTGCCTCTAAAAACTGCCATCATTAGGCCTCTTCTGAAAAAATCTAATTTGGATCCCGACATTTTTTCTAATTACCGCCCAATTTCACACCTCCCTTTTCTGTCTAAAGTGCTGGAAAAAGCAGTTGCTGCTCAGCTGCAGGATCACTTACAACAACACTCCCTGTATGAGAAGTTCCAGTCTGGATTCAGGGCAGCTCACAGTACTGAGACTGCACTGCTGAGAGTTACTAATGATGTCCTCTTGGCTGCTGACACTGGCTCTCCCTCCATCCTTGTCCTCCTTGACCTCACTGCAGCCTTCGACACTGTGGACCATAGTATCCTCCTCCACCGTCTTCATGTGGAGGTCGGTCTCTGTGACACCGTCCTGGACTGGTTTAAATCTTTCCTCTCCAATAGGCTGGAATGTGTTAGTCTTGGCAACGCCACGTCCCAGACAGTCTCTGTCTCCTGTGGTGTCCCTCAGGGGTCGGTTCTGGGGCCCCTGTTGTTTTCCCTTTACATGCTGCCTTTAGGTCAAATTATTAATCAGTTCAACATTTCTTTTCACTGTTATGCCGACGATACACAGCTTTACATCAGGACTGGAGCATCCTCATCTTCCACCTTGTCATCTCCATCTTCACTCACTGCCCTCTCTGCCTGCCTGGAGGCAATTAGGGCATGGATGAATCAGAACTTTCTTCAATTAAACTGCTCCAAGACCGAGGCCATACTGATTGGCACCCCTCACCAGGTACAGACATCTACTATAACAACACTTTCCTTTTCTGGACAAGACATCCCCCTCTCCACCTCTGTTACTAATCTTGGAATAAAAATGGACTCCAATCTTACATTTGAAAATCACATTAAGCTTCTGTTTAAAACTTGCTTCTTCCATCTTCGAAACATCTCTAGACTTCGCCCATCCCTAACTTTTTCCGATGCTGAGAAGCTCGTCCATGCTTTTGTCTCCTCCAGGCTCGACTACTGCAACTCCCTGTTTATTGGAATCCCTGGCAAAAACCTTCAGAAACTTCAATATATTCAAAACAGTGCAGCAAGGATCTTGTTGCGAGTTCGTAAATTTGAACATATTACGCCCATTCTTCATAACCTTCATTGGCTTCCTGTCGCCTACAGAATTCAGTACAAAACTGCTCTCATTACACATCAATGCTTACATGGAGCTTCACCAGATTATCTGAAGGATATTCTTATTCCACACTCATCCACCCGGTCGCTGCGGTCACAGAACAGTAATCTCCTTCACATTCCGAGAACCAAATTAAGGACCATGGGAGACCGGGCTTTCAGTGTGGCTGCCCCCCGCCTGTGGAACTCTCTTCCTGACTGTCTGAGGGTCCCACAGTCTGTGGTTGACTTTAAGAGCGGCTTGAAGACCTTTCTTTTCAACCGAGCATACTCTGCCTCCTCATGATTCTACTTTTGATCTTAGTTGATACTGTTATTGATTTTACTTGTTTTATTACTTGTTTTATTGACATTTAATTTCTGTTGCACCTTGTAGCACTTTGAGATTTTCATTAATGAAAAGTGCGTTATAAATTGAATTCATTATTATTATTATTATAGCTGAAGGCCACTATCAGATCAACCTGGACTCTAACACATGAGCAGTACCACAGACTGATCGACTCCATGCCACGTCGCACTGCTGCAGTAATCCAGGTAAAAGGAGCAACAACTAAGTACTGAGTGTTGTACATTCTCATACTTTTCATGATTCTACCTTTCAGTTGGCCAACATTTCTAAAAAATTTAATTGGTCTTATTCTAATTTTCTGAAATACTGAATTTGGAGGTTAGTTTTCAGTTATAACATTCAAAGAAAAACATTTGAAATATAACTGTGCTGAGTATAATATACAAGGTTCACTTTTTGAATGGAATTACTGAAATAAACTTTCATTTTCTAATTCTGACCAGCATCTATACCACAGAAAGTATTGCATCAAACTGAAGCTGTACTTTGTGAGCTCATTTCTTCTGAATTAAGTGTTTGCACTGAGGGTTATTTATACAGTACAGTATACACAAATGTATGCTTGCTAATGTGCGAGTGGGGGAAAAATAAAATAAAATAAAAATAAGAACTAGTCATTTCAGCACCAAAGGTCACAATGGATTTAAATTATTTACCATGGAGCTATGCTCTTGACTGGAACAGCTTTAACATGTTGTAGTCAGAACTTCAACTACAAACAGGTTGAAGCAAAATCAAAATTTAGTTTTGACCTGCAGCTTGCTCAACTCATTGTGTCAAATTATATACCGTTAAGGTAGTCTTAAAAAAGCTAAGTCTGGTACTCTTGACATTCAAAAAACAAAATTGTAGAAACGTTTCATCTTTAGTCCGAAAGACTTCCTCAGTCTGAGATGCTGTATTCAGCTCAGTCTTATAAATAGCACCCTCTCACATTGGATCAACTGGTTGATCCACTGTGAGAGGGAGCCATTTATAAGACTGAGCTTAATACAGCATCTCAGACTGAAGGCCTTGTTATACTTGGGACGTCGGCCCGTCGGACGTCTTTTACCCCCCGTTGAGTGAGCAAACATTGCGCAACTTTTGGCCGCACACCCGCTGTGATCCCCCGGTGCATAGGCGTCGTGTACATAGCCCCCAAACAGAACTCTCGAAGCCGACGATGCGGCTCGCAGCGTGTGATTGGTTCAAAGTTTGTGGGCGTTTTTTGTTTGGATGTCCATATATGGTCTATGACACCGCAGCACGTGACACCGCAGCACGTGACCCCGCAGCACGTGACCCCGCCACTGTTTTAGATACCGGTAGTTCTTACAGTAATATGTTTCATAAAATTACAAAATAAAGTGCAAATATAACATCAGTACTGACATTAATTATATTGCATCTTACCTCCATATGGGCGTACAGAGCATACAGTAGCCTTCCCCAGCTTATAACTGGCAGCGATGGCAGTGAATGAGCACCCAGAAGCCAGGACCCGCAGCGTCACAGCCAGTCTCTCCGGGGCAGAGACCGGTGCGCTGTGCGTCGGTGCGTGCTGCAGGTGAGGGGAGATCCGGTGGGCAAGTTCATCAAAACGAGCAGCGGACATTCGAAAATATGAAAAGTGTGTCTCGTCATCCATCTCCCGCATCTGCTGAACCAACAAGCTAAACTCGCCTTGTGTAGATCTGGTCCTGTTCAGCGGGCGAACGTGCCAACGCCGTTCGCGTCGTATTTCCATGTTCGCGGTCAATAACATTAATATAAGGTCATTTTCTTCATCCTCGTCCTCCGACTCGTCATCCAACCTGAGAAGCATCTCTTTTGCCGCCTGCGAATACATTTTCTTCTTAGTGAACTGTTGAAATTAATTTCTCTTTCCGGCAACAGCCAACGTGCATGTGACGTATGCAGTGTGAGTGCGCGTGACATATGCAGTGGGAGGGAAGAGGGAGGGATTATCCCCACGTCTTAAAGAGGTATAAACACTCAATGCGGTCGGTGACACACGTCAGCGCTGGGTTCACTCAACGGGGGGTAAAAGACATGAGAAGCTAGTATAAACCAAGCTTAAGGCAGTCTTTCGGACTAAAGATGAAACATTTCTACAATTTAAAAAAAAAAAAAAATTTATGTCCAGAGGACCAGACTTAGCTTTTTAGATTTTTTTTTTTTTTTTTTTTTTTCCATTTATAGATGGCCTCCCTTCACACCTTATAGCCATCCTCTCACTCCAATATTTTTTTTATTTTATTTTTTATTTATTTTTATTTTTTTTTTATTTTTTTTTTTTATTTTTTATTTTTTTTTAATAGAGAAAGAAAGAAAAGAGAAAGTGAGACAACAAAACAAAACAAAACAACAAAACAACAATTGTCCACAGAAAGAGCACAAGGCAAACACACCAAACCTCCGTCCACAATCCTGCAAAGCACATGACAGAACACAACAACGAAACATACAAGCATAAAGACTGATAATATTCATGACCTTGCAAATATTTCTATAAATACACATACCCATACCTACAAATATATATACAATATACATACATATATATTTATATTCATTTATATACCCATCTACATACATCTACTATACATCCCTGCATCCATTTGTGTGTGGTTGTGAGCATGCATAAGTGAATGAGGTTCCTCCAATAGAACATTTAGTAGCAACTGTGAAGCATCAGAGACCCGTCCCCCCAAAGCCCGAGACAGACGAAGGGGCGATCAAAGCCCAAGACCCCAGGAAGGACCCCGAGCCCAGAGTCCCCAGGACCACCCGAACAGGACGAGCCACTCGTCCACTCCCCAGATCCGACCAAGTGGAAGAACCGGACGAACCCCACCAGGGACCACACACAATGACCCCCCGGGGTCAACAGCGACAATACACAGGCCCCCGCCGGAGCCCGCCGCACCGACGTAGCCCCAGGGCCGGTCACCGAGGCTCGGGCACCGGGGACGCCCATCCCTCAGGTCCAGACCTGACAGGACCAGAGGACCCGAGCCCCACCAGGCAGCCACCAGGCCGAGCTGACAAACGCCCAAGCGCCCAGCCCCAGATAGTGAGGGCCCCAAGCACGCCCGTAGGCAGAGGAACACCCACCAGGGGGCCACGTGGCAGGAGCGCGACACTGGGTAGCCTCAGAAGTATCAGAGAGGGGGCAGTCCAAGTCCCAGCCTGACACTAAAACATTCATACACAGACACACTCATTCAGACCCACCCTCATCCTCACCCTCAGTCACAGAAAGACAAACAATAACGACACGCTCCATTCATAATCCCGATGCACACTCTATACCCCCTAGGTCCAAGACATGTACCTGCTACCTACATGGGGCAGCCCACATCCAAACCCAGGAGGTAGACCCATTCATTCTGGGGTGGAGAGCAGCAGACGTCCAAGATCCGGCACACCCCGCGCCCTGCCGACAGGACAGGACAGGACACCCGAGCCCAAGCAGCCCCAGAGGGAGCCCACTGCCAGCCCCGCCCACGGCGAACCCACAGGCCCCGAACCCCCCCACACCCCAGCACAACCCCTGACGGCCCACCCCCAGAATGTCCGCAAGGCAACCAGGGGGGCAAGAGAAAAATAAATAAATAATATATAAATAAATACATAATAAATAAAATTGAAATTAACAAATCAAGACCCCGACACACACACCCCCGTCCCCAAATGTACTGTTGGTGAGTGTTGTTGTAAAGTGTATTTAAAAAGGAAAGAGAAGGAGCAAAGGCTGGCATTATACCAGTTTCCCCTCCACTCCAACTCTAACCCAGGCCCTAATTGTCTAAATGCATAATGTTGAGTGAGCATAGGCATGGGGGCGAGATTGATGTCATCCCGCCACCCATAGCCATAGTGCTCACTCCTTCCCTATATGTGACTTTTATGAAGATGTTTATGAATGAATGTCTAAAGTGTATATAAAATTGAGTCCCAGGTGCTCTTAACAACAGAGATGTAAAACCATTGCAGCACACCCGAGACCCAAATTCCCTACATGTATTAATTTAAGATGAAGAGGGCGGAGGTGCGTGTTGAGGGATGGGGAGAAAAATAACTGCAGGAACAGTGCTCCCACAGCGAGTCAGCTCCCCCGCTGACCCTGCTTACCCCCCAGCTCGCCAAGGTCCACCCAAGGAGCGAGGTAAAGGAAACACCTCTCCGACCGCCAGGACATTGAGCCAAGACCAGAGAGGGACACGGCCCCGAGGGCCGCCAACAGCAGAACCAACAGCCCACACCCGCCAGGGCCGCCACGACCCCTGCGAACCGCAGTCAGCCCGCCGTCCAAGAGGACACAAAATCCCACATGGACGACACGGCCAAGAGCGCCCGCCCAACCGTCGACAGAGCCAGGAAGCACCAAGAACAGGCCCCAACCGGGGCCCGCACACCGGCCAAGTATAGTCCAAGACCATCATCCAGGACATCCACCTAATCCCCACCCCAGAAGAAATACTATACCCACCCTTCATATTAACAACTTTCAGAACACATAACACATTAGACACCCAGGCTGGGTTTGCCCGCCCCCTCCCATTGGCCACCAGTCACGCCCCCAGACACCCACCCCCCAGCATATGAACCCCAACCCACCAGCGAGCCGAGAGCCCCCGGCCAGAGCTGGGCACCAGAGCGCCAGCCAGCCCATAGCCCGGCGACCCGCCCGCCAGAGCCCAAGACCCCCGACCCCCACCAGGCCCAAGCCCGGGGACGACGCGCCCCCAGAGTCCCAAGCCCCCGGCACCCACCCCGAAACCACCCCAGCACAGCCGGGTCACCGACCGGCGACCCATGACCGCCGCCACCGACCACCCGAGGGCCCGCATGCCGCCCCCAGTAGATGTCCCCCAGAACCCCCCCCGGTCCTCCCCAGGTCGAAGACGAGGTCCTCCCCGCCCAAGCAGCCCTAACCCCCCGGCGCCCCAAACCCCAACCTCCCCCCCCTCCAGTCCCAATGCCCCACAAGGCCACATCCCAGACCCCCCACCCTCACTACGTAACGGAGCCGATCAAAGAATGCCAAATAGGTTGATCCAATGTGTCGGCAGATGCTGTTTCAAGACTAATATGATCTAACAGAAGATTTTTATACTGATTAACGCTAAGATTATTTTTATTTTTCCAATTTACGAGTATGGTTTTCTTTGCGATGCATAAGGCAGTGAAAAGCATATAGGATGTATTTTTTTCTAGTATAACATCTTCAAAGATACCCAATAAGCAAACAGATGGAGAGAGTGGGATATTAATTTTCAAACATTTAGACAAGTCTTCACATACCTGTACCCAGAACCTCTGAACGGATGGACAGAACCAGAGCGCGTGAATATAATCATCAGGTGTATTACTTATGCACTGTGAGCACTTGTTAGATGGTATAAAGCCCATCTTAAACATTCGCTCCCCTGTATAATGTACTCTATAGAGAACCTTATATTGTATTAATTGTAAATTGGAGAGTCTAGTCAATTTAAAAGTATTTGAACATACTTGAGACCAAATTTTTTGTTCAAAGTTGATTGATAAATCTGACTCCCATTTTTCAACAGGTAGTGCTATCGAGTCATCGATCCTAGACAATTTTTTGTATATTTTAGATAATAATTTCGGTGGTTGAAAATTAATAAACTCTAACACACATGTTGGGGTTTCCAACAATGTTTTATTAAGCTTAAATTTCTTTTTTACAATTGACTTAATTTGTTGGTATTGTAGGAAATATTTATTATCAATGTCATATTGTATTATTAATTTATTAAATGGAATAAAGTCTATACCCTCAAATATGTGTTCCAGACATTCAATACCTTTCATTCTCCAACCTGGGAAATTTAACATATTATTTTCTTGTTGAATGTCAGGATTGTTCCAGAGAGGTGTATGTCTACATGGGAGTAGTGAAGACTTTGTCATTTTCAGATACTCCCACCATGCTGTCAGAGATGAGCTAATATTGATGCTCTTAAAGCAGACATGTCTTTTTAAATCTGTACTGATAAATGGTAGATCTGAAATCCTAATATTATTACATAAAGTTTGTTCTATATCCATCCAAGTTTCATCTAGTGCATTCGGTTTTAACCACTTTGATATATATTGTAATCTGTTTGCTAAATAGTAGTAATAAAAGTTTGGAAGTTCTAATCCTCCGGTATCTTTAGATTTTTGTAATGTTTTTAAACTAATACGCGGAGTTTTATTGTTCCAAAGGAATTTAGATATAGAAGAGTCCAGGGACTTAAACCATTCATTTGAAGGTTTATTTGGAATCATTGAGAATAAATAATTTATTCTCGGCAGCACCATCATTTTTACTGAGGCAACTCTTCCCATAAGTGATATGGGTAGAGATCTCCATCTAGTAAGATCGTCTTCAATTTTCTTTAATAATGGGATATGATTTAATTTTATTAAATCCTCCAATTTAGGAGAGATATTAACACCTAAATATTTAATATTACCTGATTGTAGTCTTTCATTAAGAGAATTATTAAACACACAATTTATCGGAAGCACTGTAGATTTTGTCCAGTTTATAGAATAATCAGAAACTTTTGAAAATGAGTTTATTAACTTGATAACATTGGATATTGAGTTTCCTGAGTTCTCAAGAAAAAGCAAAACATCGTCAGCATAAAGACTCATTTTATGTTCTATGTTTCTACCCTTTATGCCTTTAATATCAACACTTTGCCTTATTGCTGCTGCTAACGGTTCAATAAAAATAGCAAATAATGCTGGTGAAAGTGGACAACCTTGCCTGGTGCCCCTCTGTAAACAGAAGCTTGAAGATAATTGATTATTTGTCCTGACACACGCTGTTGGTGAACTATATAATATTTTTAACCAGTTAATGAAGTAATCCCCAAATCCAAATTTATTTAAGGTAGCAAATAAGAAATTCCAATTTACTCTATCGAATGCTTTTTCAGCATCTAAAGAAAAAATAGCTGTTTCAATATTTTTAAAATACGAATACTCTATTACATTATATAATCTTCGTGTATTTGTGTCTGAGTGTCTTCCTTTTATGAATCCGGTTTGGTCTGGATGTATAATAACAGGAGTTATCTTCTCTAGTCTTTTAGATAAGACTTTACAAATTATTTTAACATCAACATTAATGAGAGAGATTGGACGATAACTCGTAGGTAATACTGGGTCTTTGCCTGGCTTTAATAAGAGACTAATGTTGGCTGAATTCATATGTGTTGGTAGCCTGCCATTTTCTTCTGACTCAAGTAGCACTCTATAAAATATTGGTTCCAGTATATCCCAGAACTTTTTATAGTATTCTACTGGATATCCATCAGGACCTGGCGATTTCTTATTAGGCATGCTTTTAATTGCTTCATGGAGCTCATCTGAAGTTAATGGTGAGTCTAGTTTTGATGATTGACTAATATCTAGTTTTGGGAGTGTTACTTTCTCTAAGAATTCATTAATATCCTCATTAGATGGATTTATTTGTGGAGTGTATAGAGTTTTATAGAAATCTTTAAAAACATTGTTTACTTTTCCCTCATCATGAATTATATTTCCATCTTTATCTTTAATACCAAATATATATGTTTTTTCTTTGTTTAATTTAAGTTGATTAGCTAAAAAGCTCCCTGATTTATTACCGTATTCAAAATTATCTAATCTAAGTCTTTGTATCAAGAATTTATTTTTCTTATCAATAATTTCATTTAGTTCTAATTTTACTTTGCGTAGTTTTTGCTGTGTTTCCTCTTCTTGTAGACCTTCTAATAGTTTAATGGATTTCTCTAATTCCTCAATACGTTTATTTTCTTTTTTCTTTTTATTTGTTGAATAGGATATTATTTTACCTCTCATAACTGTTTTCCCAGCCTCCCAAAGTGTACATGCTGATGTTCCTGGCAAATCATTCAACTCTAAATATGATGCCCATTCTATTTTAAAATATTGCAAAAATTCTTCTTCTTGAAGCAGTGATGTATTGAATCTCCAATTTATATTTTTTCTAGTTTCTTTTTTATAATCTAAATATAGAGTAACTGGTGCATGATCGCTGACAGCAATGGTGTGGATCTTAGTGTCTGAAATGTTGGTCAGCAATGAATTGCTTACTATGAAATAATCTATACGAGAATATGAGTGATGCACATGTGAAAAGAAAGAATATTCTTTGCTATCAGGGTGAAAAGAACGCCATGCATCGCAGAGTCCATAATCATTCATATACTGTTTAACTATATTTATAGATTGCCAACTGCGTTGAGTTCCCACTGTATTCAGTCTGTCTATTTTGTCATTGAAACCAAAGTTGAGATCACCTCCCATTACCAGTGAGGAATCCATGTGCTTTGATAGAGTGGAAAAAAAGTCATGAAAAAAAGAAGCGTCGTCTACATTTGGCCCATATATGCTAACTATACAATAATTTTGTCTAAATATTGATAACTTTAATATTATATATCTACCGTGTGGGTCTATAACCTGATCTAATACTGTGAAGTTAACATTTTTATGTATTAAAATTGCTACCCCTCTTTGTCTAGAATTATAACAGGCTGAGAATACATTAGGAAACTCTGAAGATTTTAGCTCATCTACAGTTGAGGCCAATTTATGAATTTCTTGGAGTAATACAACATCTGCCTTTAATCTTTTAATCTGATTAAAAATCCTATATTTTTTATGTTGGCTACCGGCTCCATTAATGTTCCATGTGACAAACCCTAAAGAACCCATACTTGTGCTAATGATAATAAATCTATACCACACCCACTATCACAAATATAAAAGATAACAATAGATCCAGACAAAAACATATTCCTTAATGAATAACTATATATGATTTTTAAATAAAGTAATTGCGGTTTCTTTTGAAAATGAATCAGGGAAGTTTTCATTCATAAAGTAATTGTATGGATATACAAAGACGTGTGTGAACCCTTGTGCTTGTGCGCTGATAATTGTTGAGTTAGAAAAATATAGACAAGAAAACAAAGAGAAATGATATACATGGAAACATAATTCAGATAAGAAAAAACAAAAACACCCTCTTACCACATCAAGTGTCATCCCACCTTGTGTATCACCACTATCTGAGTGTGTCCCACCACCGAGCTGTGCTGAAAAAAAATTAAATATATCTGGTAAGTAATATTAACAAATACTATATTTAATAATATTAATCAATATTAGCAACCGATATAGTTCTTACCTTGATCATATGGCTAATAAAGCCAAGGAGTAGCTTCTGGATCTCTAAACAGCTGACCGTTTATATAGAGTTTATCCACAGAGATGTTAGCTCTTATTCCTTCGCTTATATTTTTCTTTCTTATCGGGAATAGAACTTTCCTTCTGCTCAGGATTTCTGCAGGATATTGATCGTTCATGCTAAAATTTGTCCCACGTAGTTCCCTACCCCGGCTTTTAACCTGTTCCTTTTGTTTATAATGTTCGAATTTAGCTATTATCGGGCGCGGTCTAGTGTTCCCAGGCCGTTTAGCCCCGAGGCGGTGAACTCGATGAAAAGTAATTGCTTTAATGGTTTCACTCGGCAACTTTAGCTGTTTTTGAAAGAAGTCCCGAACCAAGGCCTCCGGATTCTCCTCCACTCCCTCCGGAATCCCAGAGAAAATAACATTATCCCGCATACTTCTGGCTTGGATATCTAATACTGACTCTTTAAATTTTTTATTATCCCCGGAAAGTTGCAACATCTGATCTTTAAGCTGTCCAACTGTTACCTTTAGCTCGATGTTTTCATTAGCTAGAGATGCTACCTGTTCCTGGGTGAACTCCAGTGATTGTCTCAACCCCATTACTTCCTTCTGTAGCTCCTCAACTAACGCCAGCCGGGCGTCCAAGCTAGACAACTTTTTATCAATTGACTCCAGAATCGTCACGAAGCCTGAATTATCCACCGAAGGTTCCGAAACGCTATCTGAGCTTCCCTCTCGGTACCGTTTAGCATTCGGCTTCGACTCGCCACCGCTACCGCTCGTGTTAGCCGAATCGCTACCCGCACCGGATGTTACATTAGGGTCGCTCATGACAAACCTTTCAAAATAATCGTCGATAAACAACTCAAGGCTCTCCGACGTTTCCACGTCCAGTTTGTGGAAATAATGGGGGGAGAAAAGATCGGTTATCAAATTTTTAATACCTTTTTAAATGATCTTACATTTAGTTATATAGTTTATTTAAATAAATATGGACTTACCAAAGCTTTATCATAATACTCACGCACAAGTATAGAGTTTATTCAGCAGCAGCTCTGTATTGATAAATACATTTCCAAATCATACATCAAAGTCAAAATTCAAAGTCAACTTTATTGTCCAAACTGCAATATGTACAGAACATACACAGGATTGAAATTGCATTTCTCTCAGATGCATGCATAATTTAAACAAACATTTAATAAACATGTTTAAATCAGCAATTTTTACAAAGTAATGTTTAAATTTAATATAAATTATAATTGTTTCAGGTGTGCCAATATTAAATATTGTAAAACAAAAGAAACAAAGTGCAATAATCAATTAGAGTAATCCAAATTGTACATTATTAAAAAAGTTATAGGAAGCATAAACTTTTTAAACGTTAAAATTTAAAAGTTTCCTGTACTTGAATTTATGACTTATAAAAAAATCCCTTTCTGACATAGGTTATGGCCAGATGTGAACAGGTGGGTGTGTACACCTGTGTTACAGACCACCCAGGTGCCCAGTCCGCACAGGGTTAGAAGAAAACATAAATAATAATTTAACACAAGTACATAGTAATTTACATAAAGGGTATCCTATTCTAAAAGAAGTTCACAGAACCAGATGCGAAGTGCCAAATGTGTGACATGTATTTCAAATTCAGCGGAAGATGATGCAGAGAGTCTCGGCCAGAGCTGCGTCATCTCTTGAGACCTCCATCCACGACAATGTTGGGTGCAGCTGAGACCTTGGTGTTTGTTTGTGGCTGGCAGGTGGAGCATCCTGCGGGTGGAGCATCCTGAAGGTGGTCTCGAGTGTTTGGGACTGCTGCACGGCTCATTCCCTGGATGTGGAACACCTCATGGAGCTAAAAAAACAACAACACATTTTTAATCACCTTACAAAAAAACATACTTGAGAAACATTACAGTACTGTTCTATCACTTTGTTGATCTGTCAAACAGATGACCCAGTGCAAAATAAATACTGCTGCACAGATTATTATTATTATTTTACAAATACCTTGATCCACAACATTTTTTGCAGCAAAAGAACGCAAGTGCTGTGCGAATTTCTGTTCCCCCGTGAGAATCTGTTCCCCCTGTGTCGGGAGCGCGCACCCTTTCTCTCAAATAATGAAAAAACAACAACAACAAAAACCCAGACATTAACTATCAAAAAATAGCAGCTACAAATAATTTTCCTCCAGTCATATTTTTAATTTGAACGAGATTTAGCCTACCACAAAGCCTACACTTATCTTTGCAGGAAGTTTTCTTGTCCTCTATCAGCTGCTTCCATCCTTCAATATTAGTAAAAAAAATTATAAATAGGCTATATATGATGTGTTGGTGGCTGATACTTTGTATTTGTCAGACTAGATTCTGTCGGAGATAAATAAATAAAAAACCTGTACAGTAGTCTACACCCCACACAAGACCAGGTTTATTTATTTAGTGGTGGTTTTATATTTATTTATTTATCACCAGGAGCTGTCAATTAAAATGAGTTATAACCGTGACACGATAGTGTGGACTCGTTTCACTGAGAGAACTCAGATGCGCCTCACGGTCGGATCCCGACACAGGGGGAACAGATTCTCACGGGGGAACAGAAATTCGCACAGCACCGTTAACCAGTAGCCTACAACAGCTATAATTAGCGCCAGCTAGTCTCCATCGTTTTGTGACGTTGCAGTCTTCCTTATCAGAGTTCATAAGAGTTCACACACTCTGCGGTGTTCATAGGAAACACTAGATTTTGAGCATTTACACGCAGCTACAACACAAACTAACGTTGATCAGCAACAGATGAAAACGCCACGACCTTATGTGGGGCTACACCAAAGCAACGCTGCAGGCCGCAAACACAGCACATGAAGAAACGTGTCATATACTCAAAAGATAAATTATGGAATGAAAGGTGTAAAATGGGACTCGCCTCCAAACGGATTGTAACCTGATGGTGTAAGGGTGGGTGAACATCAGTTTGAAGAGCTATTCTTGGAACATCGTGGCTCTTCTATGCTAATGCTATGTTGCTAATCTCTGATCCAACAACTCCACCCTGAGCTCTGCAGGGGGAGTGACCTTCTCGGGGGAGTGGCTTCACTTTTATATTCATGCAGCAGAGCATGTGACGTCAGAGTGTACAAGACACGTCAGAGTGTACAGTCTTGACCAACAACAAAAACAGCGTGCAGTGACCTCTGTTCAACCCATAGAGCTACCATAAACACGTTTTTAGACCAAATATTGCCGATTGTAACTAATACGCACAAATACATGAAAATTAACACAGAAATGGTGCTCTGAAACATTTTAAACACATTTTTAGGGAGTTTATCAGCTAAAAAAAGTTAAATTTGGGTTTAGTTTCACTTTAAGTACATTGAATTTCATATAATTACACACTGTAAGCAGAAATAAAATACAGAGTGGTTTCGAAGCTATTATAACGCAAACAGAAGCTAACACCAGAAGCTAAGACGAGACAAGCCCGTCTCTGAAAACACTAATAAAAAATCAAATTTTATGTCAGATGTTTTCTACAGGACATAGTTAAGTACATTGAATCTCATGTAATTACACACTGTAAGCAGAAATAATATACACCGAGTGGTTTCAAAGCTATTTATAACGCAAACAGAAGCTAACACCAGAAGCTAAGACGAGACGAGTCCGTCTCTGAAAACACAAATAAAAAAATCGAATTTTATGTCAAATGTTTTCTACAGGACATAGTTAAGTACATTGAATCTCATATAATTACACACTGTAAGCAGAAATAATATACACCAAGTGGTTTCGAAGCTATTTATAACGCAAACAGAAGCTAACACCAGAAGCTAAGACGAGATGAGCCCGTCTCTGAAAACACGAATAAAAAATCGAATTTTATGTCAGATGTTTTCTACAGGACATAGTTAAGTACATTGACTCTCATATAATTACACACTGTAAGCAGAAATAATATACACCGAGTGGTTTCGAAGCTATTTATAACGCAAACAGAAGCTAACACCAGAAGCTAAGACGAGACGAGTCCGTCTCTGAAAACACAAATAAAAAAATCGAATTTTATGTCAAATGTTTTCTACAGGACATAGTTAAGTACATTGAATCTCATATAATTACACACTGTAAGCAGAAATAATATACACCGAGTGGTTTTGAAGCTATAGAGCTTTGGAGCAGACGTCACTGTGTGGGGGCGTGTCGGGGGCGTGTTGGGGCGTTCCCGTCTCGACCGCCATCTTTGTTGCCCTCATAAAAAATAAAAGAAATTCAGGAGATTTTCCATTGTTTTCACGCTGTATCTTCCGTCACGATTCTGAAAAGCAGGCAAAATAAAGTGGACTGTATCCTAATAATCTTCTCCCAGGTGAGAAAAAAAAACTACATGAAAAAAATCGGTATAATTGGAAATGTTGCCCGTTTGAAATAAATAAATAAATGGAGCAGAGACCCGGAGTAATACTTACCTCCACTGACATTCCCAGTCATTTTAGCAGACCTGGTCTGTGTCAGTGTTTACACCACAAATAATTTTTATAATTACAATTCACTGGGAGAGCTGGTCCAATCTATGAACAGCTGGGTAGATGATTTGGACATTTTTAAAGCCCCCAGATTGTAAATACATTGAAGGTACGTTGTTGGCTCATTAATTTTACATAAATTATTAATATACATGTCTTTCAGAATCAATCAACCTTCTGTATGCTATTAGTATTAAAACTTGTGAACACTTAATTTTTTTATAGGATTTTAACTGATTTACAAAGCTCCAAGTAGAAAATTGCCTTATTTTTAATGACTTGAGCTTGTCTAATGACATGTAGACAAATCTTGATTAGATTACTTTATATATAATAAGTATTAAGATGCATATATATTATAGACAAATGTTTCTGTCTTTTCATTCACCATTTTAATTGTGTGTTCACAGGTTCTGCTCTCTGAGTCATGAGGGTGATGCATTAAAAATGCAGCTAGCAGTACAAAATCCAACTCCTGAACATGGAGCATCTCCTGATGGACTCTGTGTGATCGCTGCTGCCTGGAGAAAGTTCCCTTACAAATATGAGACATGCAGCTTCCAGCGGCTGTGGAGGCAGGAGATGAAGTTCACCTGAAGAAGCATCGTCCACCTGCACAGGTGCACAATCAAACCACTGTGACCTTGTGTGGACCACACAGCCATAGCTGGACGTCTGCAGAAAGCATGAAGCTTCCTAAAGATATTTCTCAGTTTGTTCTCCAGCTTCAAGGGATACATAATTATGTAAATCATGCTGTATATTTGCACATTTTTGTGTAGCAATTTTTCTATAAAATGTATTAACTTACACAATGTCCATCACATTGTTACTAGAAATGTTTAATTACATCAAATGTTTACTTCAAAATGGATGTTTCATTTTATGTTTATTTCTTACCTGAAATTCATTCATTCAACTTTTATTTGGACAGGTTAATCCCCGTTAATGAAATTTGTTAATACATCAAATGTTTACTACAAATGTGATCAATTTCATCATGTTTACATGTTAGTGCTGAAGTAAATATTTCATAAATGTTTACCATATTAATTTTTATTAAATGAGAAAAAACAACCACTTGTTATTATTCAACTGTAAAAATATTTCAAAACAACGAGTCCAGCAAATATAATTTTTTTTCTCCAGTCTACATTTTACATACAGCACATACACAATCTGAAGAAGTGTCTCCTCTTCACTTTCACATGTAAGCACCAGTATAGTTAACTGGTGTAGTTCTATGTAACATTTTATATTTGTTTCTCATGCAACCAGTGATACTTTCCACATGAATTCTAAGGTGTGCTCATGTGTTTTCAAAATCATTAGTATCAAGTGGAAATCTCCCTTTAGTGAATGATGGGATTTTAACTTCAGCACATCATTCATTTATACTGTACTTTTGTTGGCTGTAACTGGGACCCTGTGTACACAGTTTCATTCCACCTCACGTACAACATGTGATGTGAATGACAATAAAGAACCTTGACTCTCACACAGGCTGCAGGTGAGCTGAGAGTTGTCCTTAACGCATGCTCTGAGGGCTGCAGGTGAGCTGAGAGTTGTCCTTCATGCATGCTCTGAGGGCTGCAGGTGAGCTGAGAGTTGTCCTTAACGCATGCTCTGAGGGCTGCAGGTGAGCTGAGAGTTGTCCTTAACGCATGCTCTGAGGGCTGCAGGTGAGCTGAGAGTTGTCCTTAACGCATGCTCTGAGGGCTGCAGGTGAGCTGAGAGTTGTCCTTAACGCATGCTCTGAGGGCTGCAGGTGAGCTGAGAGTTGTCCTTAACGCATGCTCTGAGGGCTGCAGGTGAGCTGAGAGTTGTCCTTAACGCATGCTCTGAGGGCTGCAGGTGAGCTGAGAGTTGTCCTTAACGCATGCTCTGAGGGCTGCAGGTGAGCTGAGAGTTGTCCTTAACGCATGCTCTGAGGGCTGCAGGTGAGCTGAGAGTTGTCCTTAACGCATGCTCTGAGGGCTGCAGGTGAGCTGAGAGTTGTCCTTAACGCATGCTCTGAGGGCTGCAGGTGAGCTGAGAGTTGTCCTTAACAGCATGCTCTGAGGGCTGCAGGTGAGCTGAGAGTTGTCCTTAACGCATGCTCTGAGGGCTGCAGGTGAGCTGAGAGTTGTCCTTAACGCATGCTCTGAGGGCTGCAGGTGAGCTGAGAGTTGTCCTTAACGCATGCTCTGAGGGCTGCAGGTGAGCTGAGAGTTGTCCTTAACGCATGCTCTGAGGGCTGCGCCTTGTTCCACACGTCTGCTCTGAACGTTGCCGTTAACTAATGGACTCAACGCTGTTTGTTAGCTAAATATCTGGAAAGATTTTGATGAAACGTTGAGAGGGACCCTGTGTACACAGCTTCGTTCCACCTCACGTACAACATGTGATGTGAATGACAAGAACCTTGACTCTCACACAGTCTACAGTAATATCAAAGCCTCTGTCAGATAACAACATCCTTCTGTTATGAGCTTGTCACCTCCATCCCTTGAAGAGAAAAAGACACAGGTATTAGAGTTTTGTGTGACACATTAAACAATGATGACAAAACAAGTCCTATTTAATACTTTAAATTTACTTTTTCCAGCTGGTTTTTATTCAGCTCTGACCTGTTCTGTAACAGATGACTACAGTACTACCTTTCTGTTTGTGCATGAAGAAATTGTTTTATGTGGTACTACCTGAGCAACATGGACGGTGTACAGTATTTGTAGTTGCTGGTCCTGCTTCTCCATCTGCAGCTTCACTGAGCTCTTCTGGAGTTTTCATGAGCTCTTCTGGAGTTTAATTCATTTCATATGAAGGTCTGCCTTGACAAGGATAGATCAGAACACAGGTCAGTATCAATACAGTAACAGTGACAACACTACAAACTTTAAACAGTTTATTTCACAATAACACAGCTGTCCACTCTGTCTAAAATCAGACTACGTTATATAAAAAATATAAACCCAACCTAAACTAGGCTGACCCTCTTCTATGAACTAAACACCCAGACAAAATCGTGGCAAAAATTATGGCACAACTCCAACAAAACAAATTTATACACTCACCAGGATGTCTGGAACAAACTAGCAGTTATTTTGGGACATGGAGAAAGTTATATCAGGACGTGTCATCGCTGATTTCAGGACATTCATCTCCTGTTTGTTAGGTCCGACACATGAGCTCCCTCGCGCTGCTTCCAGCAGGAAACAGAAACTGAAAGTCCGTTTTCTATCTACTTTCAGATCGTGTGACCGGACATTACATCCAATAACACAGCATGTTTAGACCATTGCAAAACTGTTACAACCTTCTTAGATTCTAACAAAAAAACGAGAGACAGAGCTTCTTTTAGAGGGCTTTTAAAATGGCGATTTCAATCCCACAATGCTGTGCGCCGTGGACCATCATACTTTGCGCCGCGGACCGTGACGTCACGCTCCAAAGCTCTATTATAACGCAAACAGAAGCTAACAGAAATAAAACGAATTCTATCCGAGACGAGTCCGTCTCTGAAAACATACTAAAAGATAGTTTTTTAAAATCTCAAACATCTAATAAAGGTACTCACTTGTAAACGTCCACAATATGATTACATTCTGTAAGTTTCAGAAAAATCCGCTGAGTGGTTCTTGACATCTTGCAAACAAACAGTTAAGAAACACAGCTAAAAGATGTTACATCAGACCAGGAGGCCAACAGTCAGTCCGAGCAGAGGAGCTTTTTTTTCGGACACATGAGCTGGAAACGGTCGGTGTACTCCTCTGGAAGCGTCCCCTGGCGGACGAAACAGGTACTACACTGCGCCCCTAGCGGCAGAAAGTGGTACTGCATCATTTTCTGCCAAAGTGAAAAAGGGTCATAACTGAGGCAAAAATTGGTCTAAAAATATGGAAAAAATTCCATAAATAGGCCGCACTGGTGTATAGGTCGCAGGCCTTGAAAAAACCCATAAAAAGGTGCGACCTATACACCGGAAAATAGGTACTTTCTGTAAGTTTCAGTGTTAAAACATCGAATTTTAGCTTAAATATCTCCTACATCTAACAGTTTGTACATGTCCATTCAGTGATTATTTTCTGTAAGTTTCATCACAATCTTTCCTTTTGTTCTTGAGCTATTTTAGTAAATAGTACCCGTTAAAACACGGAGCTAACAGCTACGGTGTTAAAACATCAAATTTTAGCTTAAATATCTCCTACAGCTAACAGTTTGTAAATATCCATCCAGTGATTACTTTCTGTAAGTTTCTTCAAAATCTGTCCTGTCGTTCTTGAGCTATTTTAGTAAATAGTACCAGTTAAAACACAGAGCTAACTGCTAACATCTACGGTGTTAAAACATCAAATTTTAGCTTAAATATCTCCTACATCTATTAGTTTGTAAATGTCCATCCAGTGATTACTTTCTGTAAGTTTCATCAAAATCTGTCCTGTCGTTCTTGAGCTATTTTAGTAAATACTGTAGTACCCTTTAAAACACGTAGCTAACAGCTACAGTGTTAAAACATCAAATTTTTGCTTAAATATCTCCTAAAGCTAATAGTTTGTAAATATCCATCCAGTGATTACTCTCTGTAAGTTTAATCAAAATCTGTCCTGTCATTCTTGAGCTATTTTAGTAAATAGTACCCGTTAAAACACGGAGCTAACAGCTAACATCTACGGTGTTAAAACATTGAATTTTAGCTTAATTATTTCCTACAGCTAACAGTTTGTAAATGTCCATCCAGTGATTACTTTCTGTAAGTTTCATCAAAATCTGTCCTGTCGTTCTTGAGCTATTTTAGTAAATAGTACCCGTTAAAACACGGAGCTAACGGCTAACATCTACGGTGTTAAAACATCAAATTTTAGCTTAAAGCGCGTCTTTCACTTTAAACACGTTGTTGCCTTTCCAACCTAACATGTCTAAAACTCCAATTTTCATCAAAAATACGGATCATATCTTAAAATAAAATGTGCTACTACTCCTTTTTTTTAATCTTCCCTCGCTATTCTGTCTAAAAATAGTGCCCTCAGCGGT
>JBBPBX010056651.1:7899-15399 GCA_038048925.1 Garcialebias charrua
CGCGTCGCGCAGCGCGCGAGGGTGTGCCCTCCAAAAGTGACGCAATTTCACAGTCCCCGCCCCTGCGCGTTGGCCCCGCGCAGGGGATTAGCGCGTGCCGTGCACCTCTGAATTTTTGAAACTCCGCAAGCCTAGAGCGCGCGCCGCGCTCAGTGACGTACGGACTGGGCTCAAAACAAGATGGACGCTTTCGAAGCTGCTCTGGCTGAACTCATCCGCATGTATCGCCATTTGTATGATCCCTCTATGAGAGAACACAAAGATGTGCAACTGGCACAGAGTTCATGGAAGGAGATTGCAGAAGCGATGCAGAAGGAGGAAGAAAAACATGCGGGATCGCTTCGTGAAGGCCAAAAAGAGGGTGATCAGAAGTGGCGATCCTGGCACCAACAAACCGGTGCCAATCCTCGTTGTGGAGCTGAGTTGGCTGTCGAGTTTTATAAAACACCGAGAAAAGGACACAAATATGGAAAAAGAGGTAAAAATGAAAGAAAAAAAAAGTTAGTACTGCTTTTATTACAGCTAGCTTAGCATGGAATACAGCAGGCCATGCTGTGCAGCCTGCCGTGTTGTTTCCCCTTTGTCGTCATAGATATAAACAATAAACTGTGAGAATGAATGACCAAAACATGGCTTAATGAAAATATAAATCAAGCTGCTGACCAGTAAATGTGAAATAGTGGAAATAACCATTTTAGATCTGCACACCTCAACTGTAAACAAATTTAGCCTGTGTGTGTGTTGATGCTTCACCTTCTGTTTATTAAGCTAACAGTTACACAAACATTTGTTTTTATTTAACATATATGTGCATTGTATCCGTTACCGTTTCATTTTGTACTGATGGATGTCAATGTCTGTTTTTTAGCCTGAAGAAACACCACAGAGCCAAGCACAGGACGATACATGGTGCCTCGACCAGACTGTCACCCCATTCGACCAGACCGTCACCCCCATGGACCAGACCTTCACCCCTATCGACCAGACCCTCACCCCCATGGACCAGACCGTCACCACCATCGACCATGAGTACATCACACCCATCGTCTCTCACAACCTCACGCCTACTGGCCATGAAACTGGCAGTACTTCAAATGCAGGGTGTTTTCCTCTGCGCAGGTCCTCCACGCCAATTCCTCCCTGTCCAACGGTGCCCATACCCGTACCACCTCGACACTTGCCAGGGTCAAGCAGCAGTAGCAGAAGCGACAGCCCTAGCATCAGCTCACTCCGTTGGTGTTGGTGAAAACTTTTTATACTTTTATACTACTATGAAAAAGTACTATGCAAAAACTCAGGACAGTATTAACACTTTATTTCATTTTATGTTTATTAAATGTTGGTGAAAACTTTTTATACTTTTATACTACTATGAAAAAGTACTATGCAAAAACTCAGGACAGTATTACACTTTATTTCATTTTATGTTTATGGATATTAAATGTTGGTGTTGGTGAAAACATTTTATACTTTTATACTACTATGAAAAAGTACTATGCAAAAACTCAGGACAGTATTACACTTTATTTCATTTTATGTTTATTAAATGTTTTAGTGTTTAAATAGTTATTGTTGCACTGAGGGACAGAGAGAAATGCAATTTCAATCCTGTGTATGTCCTGTACATATTACTGTTTTGAGAATAAAGCTGACTTTGACTTGACTTTGATTCAAATGATACATTTGTAATGCATAATTACACATTTATCAATTATTTTTAGACAGCATGCAATTTTTGCACACATTAAAATCAAAACACTATTTCTACAGGTTTCTCCACATTCCACTTCACATTCCTGGTGAAATAAAGGCTACTACACATTGAGATTTTTCGTGTCAGGTAGCAATGCTTCATTTTAATGCAATATGGGACTTATATTTACAATGCCATTTCAGGTTTCCAAATAATTCTAACATCTAATGTTCTTACAATTATAAAAAAGTCTTTCATACCAAATTTTATGTAATACAACTGTTAGTGGCTTTGTAAATACAATATGCAAACAAAACAGACGGAAAGCTGAAGTGGATATTTCAATGTAGTTTCATTTTATTTAAAATCATTTAACATTCAAATACATATAGCAATATACAATATAGCTTGGCACACCTCAGAGACTATCAGGGAAACCGTAGTTGCACCAAGTTTGTAGCTGGCTGCTACACTTTTCTGGCTGCTACCTGAAGCCAGGATTCTTAAAGTCACTGCCAAACGCTCGGGTAATGTCACAGGGCTGCTGTGGGTCCTTCCATGTCGTATGAAAGGCGAAATACGATGTAGCAGGTCATCAAATCGGCGTGCAGACATGCGGAAGTAACTGAAGTGCATTTCTTCGTCAATTCTCCGCATCGGCATCACCAGCATGTTATATTCCCCACCAGTACGTCTCTGAGAGTGTAATGGCCGAACATACCATCTCCTTCTGCGTCTTCTTCGTCTCATTAAAATTGCAAGACACAATAACTGTTGTTCTATTATAATTTGCTCCTCTAATAAAGACAGTTCAAGAATGAAGCGAGCGGGAAGCCATTTTGTTTGTGTTGTGACGTCAAACAGTTCTTCTTCTACGGTAGATTTCTTCTTCTACACCCTTTCTTGTAACATATGCACAGGTTTGATAGGGTACTGCCACCTGCTGGTCGGTAAAAGAACAGCACTTTGCCATGCGCCGCCGTGCGTCAACCATAAACACAGAGGCGACACTATAAACTCATTTTGCCGCACGGCTGAGTGCACGCGCGGCGCGCGCGCTCCAGCCTGCGGACCAAAGCGAAAGTCTAACTCAGCCTTCAGCGTTGCGCCAGAGGCCCCGCCCTCTGGGTACTTAAGCCGCTGACGCCCATCCAACTTTCTCCATTTGCCCTTCACCTTGCTTAAACCTGAACTACCTCTCTTCGCGGGACTTCTCTGTTGCTTCATCGCTCAACCAGAGGTGAGCTTGCTCCCTACACAGAGCGTACGGAGAATTATTCCTGTGTACTGCTGGGCTAGCGAAAGCTAGTCCGGCGCATTTTCTCTTAACCCCAAAGTTTTTTCTTCTCCTCTCTCCGCAGACTGCTTCGCTCGACGGCGCTAACTGCGTGAACAACCGCTACCCCTGCTAACTCGTAGCGGGCTAGCCAGCGAAAGTGACGCGACGGAGGAGACGTCTCAAAATAAAAGGAAAAGGATTTTGGAAGGACTCGCTCGCCTTATCTCGGACATGCCTCCGGAGAAAGTAAAGCGAAAGACAAGACTTCCAAGGAAAACCAGCAAGACGGCGAGCCCAATCTTGCGCGCCTGTCCTAGCGGATGCGGTTTCTCCCTCGCAGCCACGGACACCCACGAGGCCTGTCCCGTCTGCTTGGGGATGTTACACGCAAAAATGGCGCTGGATGTGCCCGACTCTTGCCCACACTGCAGACAGATGCTGGAGGCGGTGAGGAGGCACAGGGCGGACTTCATCGCCAAGGCCATGGGTGCCGTTGCAGTGCCAGTGGACCCAGACACCACCGAGCCCCTCACTCTCACGCCGGAGCTCGAGAACATGGCTCTGGATGACAGCACACGAGTCGAATGGGGCGACAACCCTGATGTGCTGGCTCCCATAGTGGACTTAACAGTCCAATTCGACACTCGAGGCATGATGAACGAGGACGAGATCTCGATTTCAACCTCAGGCAAATTTTCCCCGGAGGACGCAGACGTCAAATACGAGGAACAAGGAGAAGATCTCTCACGTACCCCGGTACTCCCGTGCTCCCGGAGACTGACTTTTCTATCCCTGCTCTGTTCGACCTATGTCATAGAGTAGCGGATGCGCTGCAGATCCCATGGCCAGAACCTCCGCCTCGTCAACAGGTCACGAAGCTGGCATGAAACTATTTTTACTCAAAGCAGCAGGCCGCCACGAGGCAAAGGATGCCTGTGTTCCCGGACTTCCTCACAGAGCTGACTCGCACCTGGGCTCAGCCCAGAGCTCCCATGCTGTTACCAATCTCGCAGTTTCTCGACGTGGACGGGATAGATAGGTGGGAATAGCCAATGTGCCTCAAATTAAGGACACGCTGGGGTCTCACCTGGCTCGCAAGTCATACGGGACAAAACCAACTCTCCCTAGCAAAGCTTGTCAAGCTTCAACTTCTCTGCTCGAGAAATGCTACAGAGCTCAGGGACTCGCGGCGCGCGCGATGAATGCGTCCGCGTTGATGCAAGCTTACCTGGCTGAAAAACTGCAGCAGCTCCAGGTAACGACAGACAAGCAAGCTGCCGCTGACTTGCTGGATGAAGTCAGGCAACGGCAGAAGCCCACAGGCTACCACCAGCTTCACACGTTCACAAAGGCGATTGTGATCAAACTGCTGTATGTGTAAACAAACCAGGGCTGAATCAGATTCCTCTTCCTTTTAATCAAAGGGAACTGAGCTCTCTGTCACCAACCAATTTAAAGTCTGCTAAGCACAAAGGACCATCTCCACGTTCTCATACTGCAGCTGTCCCCTTATCATTGATGGGCGACACGCAATGTTCAAGCAGTGATCCTGCAGCACGTGACCGTACTCATTGTGCTGGTTCAGTTCTGATATCCCCCCACCGGGTGAAACACAGACCCCGGGCAGTTTGTCTGGCTCCAACGCTCTGTTAAGGCCAGAGACCAGTAAACCAGACCCAACTAGGAAACGGGTTGGGGTCAGGAGATCTGCTCGCTTACAAAACTCGCAGCTCCTGAGTCCCATGACCCCCCAACAAGAAGAGGAAAAACAGACATTCTGTTCCACTTTTGTCTAATAATGACAACAAATTGCCTCTGCCCTCGAACACTCTCGATCAGAGTAGTATGGCAGCACATCTGCAAAAAGGCCCTCTCCCTAACATGGTTGACCCTCAGGGGATCACAGAATCCAGGGCCCTTGGAGGAGAACTGGTTCCACCAACTGCTCCTCTTCAGGGACACACCACGTCACCAGAAGGAGCAGTCTCGCCGCTTAGGCTGGGAGCTGTGAAAAATTTCAGCTTGGTGGCAGAAAGGAACAAGCTGGTGGCATCAGGCCTGCCAGAAAATGTGGTAAAAACCATTCAAAATGCCCGAGCTGTGTCAACACAGTCTCTTTACGCACAGAAATTGCGTATTTTTGAAGCTTGGTGCACAGAAAGAAATGTTATTTCTTATTCATGTGACCTGGCTCAGCTCCTGACTTTTCTTCAGGACTTACTGGAAAAAGGTCGTTCTTTCTCAACAATTAAGGTGTTCCTATCAGCAATTTCAGCCTGTCACGAAGGTTGGGGAAACAGGATGCCTGGCGCGCATCCAATCACAACAAGATTTATGAAGGGTGTGCTAAGAACGAGACCCCCCAGCAGGATCCAGACCCCTGGAACACTTTTGCAAAGCATTACAGTTTGGATGTTACTACGTGTGATGTCACTCAGGCTGTCCTTTCTAACACACAATAGAAAGTAGCCTTGAGATGCCTGCTGATCAAGGGCAGACGTTCACACTAGCATGCATTTTACTGAGCATTTCAAGGGCGTGAATGAATTACGTTCCCATAGCATATGTTGCACCGAGAGACATGACTGAAAGGGAACTGAAAGTTATGCACCATAACTCATGTTCCCTGAAGGAAGGGAACGAGGTGCAACATATCTGGCCCTTTCAATGCTGAAAGCTCGGTGAAGTGCATTTTGGAGAAAGTTAGATGGGCGTCAGCGGCTTAAGTACCCAGAGGGCGGGGCCTCTGGTGCAACGCTGATGCCCTTGCCGTAAAGGCGTGAGTGTGTTCCTTCAGGTAATCGTGCGGGGGTGCAATTCCCATAGCATATGTTGCACCTCGTTCCTTTCCTTCAGGGAACATGAGTTATGGTGCATAACTTTCAGTTTTGTATAACATTTGAAAGGCTGAAGTCAACAACCTTATTTTCATTTGTTTTGAGCTAATTTCACAATAAAATACAGGTAAAACAAAGTAAAGTATTAAATGTATGAATCACACACAAAACAGTAAAGAGTTTTAGTTTAATGTTTTTTTGTGGAACATTGTTAAACAATTATCTGTTGCTCTTTATACAATTACAGTTTAGAGAAAAATGGTTTTTAGTCCAACAGAACTAACGTACGGTAGCAGCTAGTGAGGAATTTATGAACATTAAAATACATACATTTTCATGAAACCGAGAGAAATTCATGTACACACAATTTATAAATCTTTACTTACCCATCAAATCCATGTCAAATGATCAGATTTACAAAATCCTTTTGTTTTGTTTTTAATACAAATAGCAGCAGCAGCTAGCTGTAGCACCTTTGGTGCAGCATAGGGCGCCTTCAGAAAATATATTTTAATATTCCTGTTAGAATAACCAACACAAGACTGATGGTAGGTGTGTAATGGTACGCTAAAATCACATTTAGTTTTGGTTCAGTTTCAAGAAGGGCTCAGTGCGGTTAATTTTCGGTACAAAAAAAAAGACAAAATAAAGACTTACAAAATGTTTATTTTGAAAATGTGTCAAATAAACAACAAGTTTGCATAAAAATAAATAAAAGCAACCCATTTAGATGATATGTTAAATAAACGGCACACTTTACAATAAATAAACTATACTAACAATACAAAATCTTAATAAATACAATAACAGTCAGAATCAGAACAATAAGCAGCAACAGACTGTTTACAATCTAACCGGTAACTAAGTTTTAAGTTTTGGGCCAAAAAGACCAACTTGTCCACATTTTCTGCCAAAAGCACTACCGGTATAAAGCTAAAACTACTATTTTGCCATCAATTTAGTGATATACAGTCACATGAGATTCTATGCTGCAAGCATAAATACCGTATTTTTCAGCCTATAAGTTGTTGTTTGTTTTTGCATAATTTGAATGCCTATTTGAACACAACATCAATTTGGTTTCATCAGCATTTAGCACCAGTTTGAGTCAGAACAGATCTGACTGGATGATGTTGAATGCAGACTGTAAGAGCTGAAAACCTTAGCAACTGTTTTAGCTCAACAATAAACAACTGTATCGTCAGCATAGAAATGTAAGGGCGCATCAGGATTGATCTGACTTACATTACTTATGTAGATTGTGAAGAGAGTGTGTCCTAAGACTAAGCCTTGTGGTACACCATTTGGACTAGCGGATGGATGGATGGATGGATGGATGGATGGATGGATGGATGGATGGATGGATGGTAGATAGATAGATAGA
Source organism: Garcialebias charrua (assembly GCA_038048925.1). NCBI lineage: Eukaryota > Metazoa > Chordata > Actinopteri > Cyprinodontiformes > Rivulidae > Garcialebias > Garcialebias charrua. The sequence goes on from JBBPBX010056651.1 coordinate 15,093, forward strand.
TAGATAGATAGATAGATAGATAGATAGATAGATAGATAGATAGATAGATAGATAGATAGATAGATAGATAGATGGATGGATGGATGGATGGATGGATGGATGGATGGATGGATGGATGGATGGATGGATGGATGGATGGATGGATGGATGGATGGATGGATAGATAGATAGATAGATAGATAGATAGATAGATAGATAGATAGATAGATAGATAGATAGATAGATAGATAGATAGATAGATAGATAGATAGATAGATAGATAGATGGATGGATGGATGGATGGATGGATGGATGGATGGATAGATGA
>JBBPBX010056652.1:0-22692 GCA_038048925.1 Garcialebias charrua
GCATGACGCGTGTGACATTTTGAAGCACGGTGGCTGCATCATAGTTGCTGTGTGTGGTGTATGAAGACATCAACATGTACCGGTAGCTTTGTTGTACGTGCTTCCCAGATTTCTGTTGGCATCCTCCAGCACAAGGACAGTTTTCACAAGTGTAAACGGAGCTACTTCTGTCTTCCTCTACATGTATGCACACTTTGGTCTGTTTATTTGATGCAGTATGTTCACTCAGCTGTAGCTTTGACTGCAGGGTGGGGCCGCAGCAGTGTCTCTCTGTGTGACTGTGGGTCAGTGGAGGCTGTGGTCCTGATGCTGCTAAATGCTGCCTTGATGTGGCTGGGCAAAATGACCGCGGCAGCAGCTGGCTGCTCTGTCCCCTTCCAGCCTCGCCAGCTTACAGCTGAGCTGGGATCAGTGCCAGGCAGTCACTCAGACTGCTGCATTTGTTGTACCACAGATATGCACAAGTACTGTAGATAAAAGCATATAACAACTACACATACAGATCATAATATAAAACACAAAACTTAACATGGGCAAACTTATCTTATTAAGACTTGACTGACTGAACTTGAGGGCAGTTTTAAAATGACAAAGCAAAGACTGGGAGAAAGCAGTGGTTTAGCAGAGATTAGACTGAACACATGAGCTATGACTAGCTTCTGTTAAAGCTGTTGACGTATTTGGTGAAAAACTATTGTAGTTTTGTTTTTGGCTATATCTAAATTAAATGAGGTGAAATGTTTTTTTTTAGGATGGTTGATATTTTAGTCACTGAATAAAAATGTCTGCCTGTCCCTCATTGTCATGTCCATCCAGGTTCTGGATTTGATCTCAAGTGATAATCTAAATGTCCCGTCTGAAGAAGAGGTGTACCGAGCCGTGCTGAGCTGGGTGAAACAGGATGTTGATGGGCGCAGGCAACACGTGCCTTGGGTAAGACTTTGCTCGGGGTCCCTCTTGGGGTCTTGGGCTCTGGTCCCACCTTTGTCTGGCTCGGGTCTTGGGGGTCGGGTCTCTGATGCTTCACGGTCACAATTGAATGTTCTATTAGAGAAGCCTTATACACTTAGGCATGCTCACAACCACGCACTTATAGATGCAGGGATGCATATGTAGGTATCATATGTAGATATGTATGTGTTGTTCTGTCATGTTCTTTGCAGGTATACAGTCAGCGGTCGGGTGTATTTGCAATTTTGCATTGTGCTCTTTTTTTGTATATTTCTTATATTTCATAGTCTTACTTTCCGTCTTTCCTTTCTTTCTATCCTATAAAAAAAAAGACTGCTTATCTGTCAGGTTGTCTCAACATTGTTCTCTGTTAGCCAGTGTAAAGCTGTTTATGCTGTTCTCTTGACCATAACTCACTCCCACACCCCTCCGTGCTTTCAGCTGATGAAGTGTGTGCGGCTACCGCTGTTGAAGCGAGACTTTCTGATGAGCAACGTTGATACTGAACTGCTGGTGCGTCACCACTCGGAGTGCAAGGATCTACTGATCGAGGCTCTCAAATACCACCTGATGCCTGAGCAGAGGGGAGTCCTAAGCAATAGCCGTACGCGCCCACGACGCTGTGAGGGTGCCAGTCCTGTGCTCTTCGCCGTTGGTCAGTGTGCCCCTGAAGGTACCCATTAGGGTACACTTAGAGCATATTTGTCTCACGCTTAGCTTACGTCTTTAAAATCCAAATACTGCTTAATAAAGTTTGTATGGTGTTGCATGTTTGGGTCAGGTGGTGGCAGCCTGTTTGCGATTCATGGAGACTGTGAGGCGTACGACACCCGGACGGACCGCTGGCACATGGTGGCATCCATGTCCACAAGACGGGCACGAGTAGGTGTGGCAGCGATTGGGAACAGACTTTATGCTGTTGGAGGGTGAGTAAATAGTCTTTACCAATTATCATTAATTAGCCATCACCGGGGGGTATTAATATTAATAGCATGCTCTTTGGCATGTTTGCAGTGCATGCCATCTTTCCTCACAAAGGATTCTGCCATCATGATGCTACGATCCATACCTTTTACATTTTCACTTTTCTCTTAAGATATGATGGTACTTCTGACCTTGCAACCGTGGAGTCCTACGATCCCATCACCAATGCCTGGCAACCAGAGGTTTCCATGGGAACAAGGCGAAGCTGCTTGGGCGTAGCTGTTCTGCATGGCCTGCTGTACGCAGCTGGAGGTTATGATGGTGCCTCCTGCCTCAACAGGTACACACGGGTGCACGTTTTTAAAATAAATACTGAGCATCTCGCACTGCATCCGTCCATCATCTGCCGCTTGTTCTGGAGTTGGGTTGCAGGGCAGCAGCTTTAGCAGGGCGGCCCACGTATCTCATTCCACCTCTTTCAGGAGGATTCTAAAATGTTTCAAGTCCAGCTGAGACACGTAGTCTCTAGTGTGTCCAGGGTCTTCTCTGTGTTTTTCTATGGACATACCTGGTACACTCCCTCTCTCAGGAGGTGTCAAAGGATGCCCGAACCACCTCAACTGGTTACTCTCGATGTAGAGGAGCAGCGGCTCAACTTCAAGTCTCTCCTGGATAACTGAACTTCTCATCTTACTGTACTTATACTATACCCCCGTGGAGACAACTAATTTTGACTGCCTGCATTTGCAGCCTTATTCTTTCAGTCACTGCTCAGAGTTCACAACCTGAACTCTGAGGGAAGGAACGGTGACTGATCAGCAAATGAAGAGTTTTGGCTTGCAGCTCAGCTCCCTCTTCACCACAATGAACTGGCACAAAGAACACAATACAGTACTGTGGAAATTGCATCGATCAGTCTGTTGATGTCGCACCTCATTCTATCCTTACTCATGAACAAAGATATACCCAAACTCCTCCATTTGAGGCAACACAGCCCAGTAAGGGCGGTCTTCCATTTTGTAACATTTTGGACGGGTTCTTCTGCCATGTGTTTCCAGCAGACCCTCCTCGCTATACATTTGTATCTACCGGGCCTCCACCACATCTTCCCCTGTGATCCGATTCACTTCACACTTTGAATTTAAATTCTAAATTAAAATATTTAAAATGTATTGTCTTAAATTATTTTGTTAAGGTAGATGTGATCTAAGTACAGTAATCAGCATGACAGATAAGTTCTCTTTCAGTGCAGAGCGTTATGACCCTCTGACCAGTACATGGACATCCGTTGCTGCCATGAGTACCCGAAGGAGATATGTACGAGTAGCAACTCTTGGTAGGAATTAGTCTTAAATAAATATTACTAACTTCTGATAAGATTTATTTTCCAAATTGGAACGGGAGTTGCCACTTTGGTATGTGTCTGCTAATATTTATAGTTTGTCTTTACTCCCTTTTCCCCCTCCAGATGGCAGCTTGTATGCAGTGGGAGGCTATGATAGCTCCTCACATCTGGCAACTGTAGAGAAATACGATCCTCAGGTAAAATCCTGATAAATGTATTATCACAATATTAAGCTCGTCTTTTGCCAAGTTTCTTTTTCATTTAATCCGAATGACAAAATCATAAGCTATAATTAAATCTACAATATGGGCACATCAATAATATAGTTTTGATTGTATGCACAGAGCAACGCATGGACAGCCATCGCCAACATGCTGAGCCGGCGCAGCAGTGCGGGGGTGGCTGTGCTGGACGGCATGCTGTACGTCGCAGGAGGGAATGATGGCACCAGCTGCCTGAACTCAGTGGAGCGGTTCAACCCAAAGACCAACACCTGGGAAGGAGTCGCACCCATGAACATACGCAGGTTAGCCATCAGCCAGAACTCTTATTAGCTCAAACACTGCAGCCAATTCGGGTGCAGTGACTTTTAAAACTGATGCGTCATTACAAAAGAAGTCACTCCTAATAGTTGTCAACGGTGTGGGGACCCCAATATAGTAGTAATAAATCCACCAGAGCATGTCAGGAATATGTTTGTAGCCAAAATAATTTTAGCTTTTATTATTGTCCTGATGCATGCACAGTAATCCAGGTAGATGAGTCTAACAAGGTTGAGTCAGGTCCTCTGGATGGATTCTTCTTTGTTTGGAACGTTGCATCTTTTATCCAAAAGCCTTCTTCAGTCTGTGGAGCTGCAACAAACTCAGTCTATAAGCAGCACCTTATCATGGTGGATCAACCAGTTTGCTGCTGACAGCAAAAACTACCGTATTTTCCGGCGTATAAGTCACACTTTTTTACCTAATTTGCATGCCCTGCGACTTATAGGGCGAAGCGACATATTTATGGATTTTTTCCCATATTTTTAGACCAATTTTTGACTGAGATATGACAGTTTTTCATTTTGGCAAAAAAAAAATGGTGCAGTACCACTTTCGGCCGCTAGGGGCGCAGGCAGTACCACTTTCGGCCGCTAGGGTCCACCGATCGTTCCCGGCTCATGTGTCCGAAGGAAGTCTCCTCTCGTCTGACTTACCGGTACTTTGTCGCAGCCCGGCCTCCTGCTTTATGGAGGTATGAACCACTGTTAGCTCAGTGTTTGTTAGCAAAATAGGTCAAGAACCACAGGACAGATTTTGATCAAACTTACAGAAAGTAATCACTGTATGGACATTTACAACTGACTAGCTTTATGAGATGTTTGAGATAAAATTCGATGTTTTATAACCGTAGATTTTTAGTGGTTAGCTCCGTGTTGTAACGGGTACTATTTTGCAAAATAGCTCATGAACCACACGGCAGATTTTCATTAAACTTACAGAAAGTAATCACTGGGTGGACATTTACAAACTGTTAGCTGTAGGAGATTTTTGAGCTAAAATTTGATTTATTTATAATTTATTTTCGCAGCGCGCGCGACCGTTTGGAAGACGTCAAAGCGAAACAATTTAAATCCAGCAGATTTGACCATTACGTGAATTTATTCTAGAACAGTTAAGCTCAGAAACTCTTTTGCTATAATGTCAGCTAACAAATATATATTTTTAAGTGTTTATCTTGCTAAATTTTAAAGAAAATGCTGCGGTCCCACCCATGCGGGTGGGTGCACGTAGCAAAACTACTTTTTAAATCCAGCTGATTTGACAATTACGTGCATTTATTAAGGAAAGGTTAAGCTAAGACACATCTTTGCTATAATTTTCAGCAAACAAATAATTGTTTTTACCGTGTTAATCTTGTTAAAGTCCTTCAGTGCAGCTCCTGTGGCCGCCATTTGCAGCAGGGCAAACCTCCGGCCCACATTTCGGGTTGTCAACGGTGACGCGTAACATACGCGACGCGTCAGCGGTGACGCATAATTAGGGATGGGAACCGAGAACCGGTTCTGTTAGAGCAGTGTTTTTCAACCAGTGTGCCGCGGAACACCAGTGTGCCGCGAGAGATCGTCTGGTGTGCCGTGTAAAATTAGTAAATTATGAAATTTTTATTAACTGGTGTAATTTCCTTACCGAGCGATAGGTGGCAGTATGGAGCATAGCGTCACACATTAAAACAAGAGAAGTAGCGGTGCATGAACGTGACGTGAGCAGTGAGCAAAACAAACCAACAGCGAGGATCTTCTCAAACAAACAGCGATGGAAAACTTTTTCAAAAGAAAAAATACTAAATCCGGTCTGGTCCCTGGACAAAATTCTGACCCAGATGAAGGCCCAAGTGGAAATCAGAAGAAGGCAGAAACCGTGAACGTGAACTTTGTGTTCATCCAAACAGGCACAGTGTGACATCACACTAAATGACTGTATTTGTGAAGAGAAAAAAAAAAAAGGTTTACCTTGGTCCTAAATAAAGGGAACATAAATAAAATGTTTGTGTTAATATAAATACAAGAATGTCTTGTAGTTGTGTGTTTCAGTCTCAAAAGTATCCACTGGGAAAATTATCTGGGTCACGTGACTCACAGCTTTACCGGAGCTGATAAAAGGACAAGGGTTTGAGCGCTGCAGAGGGGTGTGGCAGGTGAAGACGCGTGCAGAGTCGCAGCGCACGGACCGGTGGAGCTCCCGAATCAACAGGACATCTGTAGTTGGGCTTCATGCTGAAGTTAGACCCAACTCAGGAGGGAAGGAGAAGACTTTCACAGATTGACTAAAGTGACACCCTGGGAAGGATCGGTCCGGATTCCCTGGAGCGATTTTGGAGGAGAGCGCTCCAGGTTGAAAGAAGGAAACAGCTGGGACAGACACAAACCCGGTGAGACGTTTCCTTATCATTTGTTTTATCCTCCTCCTGTCGTTGTGAGAGACTGGAGGATCATATGGGCCCCAACGAGTCTTTCATTTTTGAATATTTTTTGAGTGACTAACGGCCGACTTTTTTTCATGGGACAATTTATTATAATTAACGAGAGATCTCTCTGGGGGAAGTTTATGGGGACTTGAACTTTTTCAGAAACTTTATTATGTTAATGTAAATGTGCTTTTGTGTAACTAATTATGTTTGAATCACAATTGGAACAGCTGATTTTTGTTTGATTAATACAGCCACGCCCTACGGCACCCTGAAGTTGACGTGTCCAAATTTATTTATTTATTCATTTTTTCTATAATGTTTATTTATGACGGTCTAGTGTTATTCTCAGTTTCCTGATTACATTCAAAACTAGTTAAAAGAACTCTCTTGAGCGTGTACAAGCTCACGTTTAAAAGGGAGATTGTTACAGTGGTGGCCCGTATGGGGAAACAATGTTTTTTGAATGTGTATTATTAAGCTGAGGTATCATATTTGACTGTTGTTGTTTGGGGTTTTGTTAAAAAAAAAAAAAATATTTTGCATCAAGAGTGATAACTTTATTGATATAATGGAAGAAAATCCCTCACAACTAACTGAAGCTGAGGTAGAGGGTTCACTGCAAGGAGCAGATGGAGTAACATGTCCTCCTTTAGAAACTGATTTAGCAGGTAGTTGTCCAAGAGATGATGCTTGGGTAACCCGTAGAAACCCTGTGGGGGAAATAACTTCTTTACTTAGTTCATTATATGCTTCAGATGAAGAAAGTGATGATGAGGAAGAAGATGATGATTTAACATATTTCTCACAAGCAGACCTCTTTAAGCTTAAAGATGATTTGAAAACAGTGGGGGAGAAGGTTAACACTTTGGAGGGAAATTTTCAGGACTCAGTGAGCAGTGCTTTAAATCGAGAGCAAAATATAAGAACATATATAGACAAAAATGTGGAGGCATTAGAACAGCTGATGATTACTACCTTACAAGAGTTTGAGGGAAAATTAGTTCAGTGTTTACAGCGACGTGATGAGAAGTGGAAGGTAGAGGTGGAGAAATTGAAGCGCGCACATCGATCTACTGCTACCCGACCCCTTATTAGTGCTGAACACAATTTGGATCTGTCTGCTGACCAAAGGACACACTTAATGGCTCCTTCAACTGTACGGCTGCCAGCAATGTTTACTTCAACATGTCAGAAGTCAAACTTACCCCATTCCACCCAGCCAGCTACTTATCTACAAAATGTCTATCAGCCTAGTTCAAGTTCATGCTTTGATCCCAATCGACCTGCAACTGTCCCTACTGAGATGCTTCCAGCTATACCATCCTCCAGTAGTGTGACACCTACGCTTCACACACTTGTCCCTCTCACATCTGGGAGAATACCAGCAGTTTATGCCAAGCCTCCCATCCACATGGACTTTCCCTCATTTGCAGGGGCACGAGAGGTGGCTGATGTGTTGAACTTCATTGACCAGTGTGAAACTTTCTTGTCGGTGAGACCACTCTCTGACCCTGAATTAATTGGGGCTTTAACTGGTGTCTTGAAAGGACCTGCTCACAGCTGGTGGTGTGTGGCCAAGAATGGAATCCAGAACTGGATGGAATTTAAGGAAGCTTTCTATGCTGCATTTCTTCCCCCAGACTACCTCGCGGAGGTGGAAGAAAAACTACGGGACATGGTGCAGTTACCGGAGCAGTGTTTGAGGGACTTTGCCTTCGACTATCGGGCCTTGTGTTTAAGGTGGAAGCCAGATATCTCTGAAGCCGACCTAGTAAGAAGGATCCTAAACAACTGCAATCCTAAACTGGCTGGTTGCCTCAGAGGAACTGTCACCACGATGGACCAGCTGGTTACCGTTGGGTCCCAGGTGGAAAGAGACTGTGCAGGAGCTAAGGCCTATTGGGGGAAAGTTGACCAGCAAAAGACCAAAGGAAAAGCACCAGGAAAACAACATCCTAAAGGGAACTTCAAAAGACCAGCAGATGTGGTGTCCGTAGTACAACGAGGCCAGAGGACAACACCTTCCCTTTTATATGTTCCCATAGAAATCCGAGATAAGACATGTAACGCTGTCCTGGATACCGCTTGCACATTCACACTGATGAAGCATAGCCTGTGGCAGGAAATGGCTCAGGCAGATGAACAATTAAAACGAGCTGACAACCAAAAGTTTGCCCTAGCCAATGGAAAAACCTACAGTGCTTTGGGAAAAACAACTATTCTGTACTGTTGGCATGGAATGATGTGGGCTTTGGACACATTTATTGTAGAAGACACTAACCTCACATTTCCCATTATTCTAGGGTTGGACTTTTTGACAAAAACATCGACTATTATTAATCTGGGTGATAACACATATGGAGTCAAAGGCCCCCGGGGTTATTCATTTTACCCCTTCATGGCTTCACCACCAAGCACTTCCTCAATGGGTCTGGGTCCATCACACGTGAGCCTGATTGTGGCTTTGCCCATAAGAAACACAGAGGACTTCTCAGCAGACTTAAGAACAACAGTTTTGAATCATCCACCAGAGATTACCCAACTTCTTCAAACCTGGCCCACAGTGTGCACCGATACTTTGGGAAAAACATCTATGGAAGTGCACAACATTTACACCACAGATGAGTTACCAGTTCGAGCAAGAGCCTACAGGGTGTCACCCTTTAAACGACAGATAATCAAAGACCATATTGAAAAAATGCTTCGTGACGGCATCATTGAGCCCTCTCAATCTTCTTGGGCTTCTCCGGTGGTTCTTGTCCCAAAACCTGATAAGACGTTCAGGTTTTGTGTGGATTATAGGGCCTTAAATGCTAAAACAAGACAGGATGCCTACCCCATGCCTCTAATCCATGAGTTGCTGGAATCCATGAATGGAGCTTCAGTGTTTAGCACTTTGGATTTGAAATCAGGCTACTGGCAAATGGCTGTGGCTGAAGAAAGTAAAGCCAAAACGGCAGTAATAACAGCTTTTGGATTATATCAGTTTAAATGTATGCCTTTTGGACTGAAGAATGCTGGTGCCTCATTTCAGAGACTAATGGAAAGGGTGCTTGGAGACCTGAGAGGAAAAATTTGTTTTGTTTACATAGATGATGTGATCATTTTCTCTCCTACACCAGAACAACATATGAAAGATTTGGAGGAAGTTTTTGCCAAATTACACCAAGCAAACTTGACTTTAAATCTGGGAAAATGCAACTTCTTTCAACCAGAACTTAAATTTTTGGGTCATATAGTGGCTGGGAGTGGGGTTCGTGTAGATCCAAATAAAAGCCTGGCAATCACAAATTACCCCGTACCCACTGATAAGAAATCACTTCAGCGATTCTTAGGGTTGGTAGGCTGGTACCACAAATTCATTTCCCATTTTGCTGACATAGCTGCACCTTTATACCATCTTCTCAAAAAAGCCAACAAATGGGAATGGTGTCCAAACTGCCAGAGGGCATTTGAACATTTAAAACAGGTCCTGGTAGAGGCCCCCATATTAATGCAACCCAACTTCCAACTGCCATTTGAGATACACACAGATGCCAGTGATGTTGGACTGGGTGCGGTACTTGTGCAAATGACACCTGAGGGAGAGAGAGTCATTGCCTTTGCATCCAGAACCCTGAGGGGTGCGGAGTGTAATTATTCCACCTCAGAGAAAGAATGCTTGGCTGTTGTGTGGGCTGTTGAGAAGTGGCGGCATTTCATAGAAGGATCAGAGTTCACTTTATATACTGACCATGCAGCATTAACTTGGGCATTTAATTGTACAAAGGCAACCTCTCGCTTGACCCGATGGGTGCTTCGGTTGCAAGAATACCACTTCAAAATCAAATACAGAAAAGGTTTACATAACTTGGTTCCTGACGCGCTGTCAAGAGCAGTGTGTGAAATCCCCAGGGCGTACATTGCAGCGACCATCTCTAAATCTGGGTCAGAGTTACCTTTGGCATTGGCTGACATCAAGGAGGCTCAGGCGAAAGATTCCACCCTGCTTGACATGGTCCAATCATCTGCTAATAAGAACCCCAACAGAATAGGGTTCTGTAAAGTCCAGGATGTCTGGTACAGGAAGTCTTTGGTCACGGACCAAGGAGAAAAGTTTCAGCTGGTTGTACCCAAGTCTATGATAACCCAGTTTCTCAGTTATTTTCATGACCACCCTCTAAGTGGACACTTAGGGAAACTAAAAACATTGTTAAGGATACTGGAAGTAGCCTGGTGGCCCACAGTCAGGAAAGACGTCTGGGCCTACATTAAAACCTGTGTCACCTGCCAAAAATATAAACCGGACAATCAGAAGCCAGCGGGGCTCATGCAGCCTACTACAGTAACCGAAGCATGGGAAAAGATCGGCATTGACTTGATGGGTCCTCTTCCCCGAAGCAAGAAGGGAAACAAATACCTGTTGGTAATCGTGGACTATTTCACTAAGTGGGTAGAAATGTTTCCACTGAAAGACAGCAAAGCTCAGAAAATTACCAGCATCTTAAAGAATGAAATATTTACCCGTTTTGGTGTTCCTCGAGAGCTGGTATCAGATCGTGGCCCTCAATTTACGAGCCACGAGATGGAAAATCTCTGTCGCACTTGGGGTGTGATTCAAAAGTTCACTACAAGCTATCATCCCCAAGCCAATCTTACTGAACGGTCAAATAGAACGATCAAAACAATGATATCCTCCTTTGTGGGAGAACACCATATCAACTGGGATAATTGGATCCAAGAGTTTAGGTTTGCCATCAACGCTGCACAGCATGAGACAACTGGAAAGTCGCCGGCCGAGCTTACTCTTGGTCAACCTCTCAAAGGTCCATTGGAGAGAATCATTGGCCACTCTCCTAGTCCTCAGCAGACACACTATAAATTCCTGGATAGACACAAAGAAATGATTGAACAGGTTAAGCGGAAGATAGGGTTGAACCAGGCCCGACAAGCTAAGTATTATAATGCCCGTAGGAGAAGTGTACAGCTCTTGCCGGGAGACTTAGTCTGGGTTCGGTCCCATCCTCTCTCCAAAGCCTCTGACAGATTTTCCTCAAAGCTAGCGCCTAGATGGTCAGGTCCAGCTGTTGTGAGGAAACAATTAGGTCCTGTGAATTACCAGATACAGTGGACAGACCAGAATAAAAAAATAGATACAGTTAATGTGGTGAATCTAAAACCCTATTATGGAGTTCAGGTCCAGGTGCCTCCGGCAGGGGGGGGGGGATCTGTGACATCACACTAAATGACTGTATTTGTGAAGAGAAAAAAAAAAGGTTTACCTTGGTCCTAAATAAAGGGAACATAAATAAAATGTTTGTGTTAATATAAATACAAGAATGTCTTGTAGTTGTGTGTTTCAGTCTCAAAAGTATCCACTGGGAAAATTATCTGGGTCACGTGACTCACAGCTTTACCGGAGCTGATAAAAGGACAAGGGTTTGAGCGCTGCAGAGGGGTGTGGCAGGTGAAGACGCGTGCAGAGTCGCAGCGCACGGACCGGTGGAGCTCCCGAATCAACACAGGACATCTGTAGTTGGGCTTCATGCTGAAGTTAGACCCAACTCAGGAGGGAAGGAGAAGACTTTCACAGATTGACTTAAAGTGACACCCTGGGAAGGATCGGTCCGGATTCCCGGTGGAGCTCCCGAATCAACACAGGACATCTGTAGTTGGGCTTCATGCTGAAGTTAGACCCAACTCAGGAGGGAAGGAGAAGACTTTCACAGATTGACTTAAAGTGACACCCTGGGAAGGATCGGTCCGGATTCCCTGGAGCTATTTTGGAGGAGAGCGCTCCAGGTTGAAAGAAGGAAACAGCTGGGACAGACACAAACCCGGTGAGACGTTTCCTTATCATTTGTTTTATCCTCCTCCTGTCGTTGTGAGAGACTGGAGGATCATATGGGCCCCAACGAGTCTTTCATTTTTGAATATTTTTTGAGTGACTAACGGCCGACTTTTTTTTCATGGGACAATTTATTATAATTAACGAGAGATCTCTCTGGGGGAAGTTTATGGGGACTTGAACTTTTTCAGAAACTTTATTATGTTAATGTAAATGTGCTTGTGTGTAACTAATTATGTTTGAATCACAATTGGAACAGCTGATTTTTGTTTGATTAATACAGCCACGCCCTACGGCACCCTGAAGTTGACGTGTCCAAATTTATTTATTTATTCATTTTTTTCTATAGTGTTTATTTATGACGGTCTAGTGTTATTCTCAGTTTCCTGATTACATTCAAAACTAGTTAAAAGAACTCTCTTGAGCGTGTACAAGCTCACGTTTAAAAGGGAGATTGTTACAACAGGTTTCAAGTGAGTAAAATGTAGAGAGAATGGTAGCACAGTTCAGGTTTATTTGAAGGCATGTTAAGTGCAATTTCATCCTCTTTAATTTTAAGAACACATTGTTGTGGTACTGTTCAGGTGTATTTGAAGGCATGTTAACATGCCTTCAATTTCATGTTAAGTGCAATTTGAAATAAGAAATATAAAACATGATAAAAAATACATTTAGTGTTCATTTCATTCCTATTCAAGACACTTTGATAAGAATGACTATATATTTAATATAGGCGGATACAGTGTTTACAATTTTGGTTTGTGGTGTGCCTCAGGATTTTTTCAATGAAAACACTGTGCCTTGGCTCAAAAAAGGTTGAAAAACACTGTGTTAGAGAACCGGTTCTTAAAAGTCCAATTCCATGGAATTGTAGGATGCTTGTCTTAACGATTCAGCTTATCGGTTCTGCAGACTCCTGGTGGTGACGTATTTAAGCGCTGACATCACAGACATGCGCCGCGCCCGAAAAAAATAAATATTTCTTAGCTGACTTCATAGCAGACGTCCTTCTGAGCTTAACGAAATGTTCAAATCAGCTGGATTTAAAAAAAAAAAGTTCGCGGAATTTTAGGCAGGCGCCAGGCGGGTCAAACCGGACGCTTTCTTTCTTTAAATTTAGCTAAATAAACGCTTAAAAAATATATTTCTTAGCTGACTTAATAGTAGACGTACTCTTGAGTTTAACGAAATGTTCAAATAAGCTGGATTTTAAAAAAAAAGTTCGCTGATTTTTATGCAGGCGCCAGGCGGGTCAAACCGGACGCTTTGTTTCTTTAAATTTAGCTAAATAAACGCTTAAAAATATATTTCTTACCTCACTATAGCAGACGGGCTCCTGAGCTGAACCAAATGTGAAATCAGCTGGATTTAAAAATCCGCGGTGTGGTTTATGAGTGGTATCTTGCAAACAAAAACAGCTACATCCACAGCAGGGAGCGGGCAGCGACAGTCATCAGTCCGAACAAAGGAGGCTTTTTTCGAACACAGCAAGTAGAAACTTCTGGAAGTGGCCACTCTTCCTCTTCACTCTCTGTGTCCTCTGCTGGCTGCTGCCTACAGCGCCTCTAAAGCGGCCGAAACTGGTACTGCACCATTTTCGCCAAAAATGAAAAACGAAGAATCAGAGCGAAAAATGAGTCTAAAAATATGGGAAAATATCCATAAATAAATTCTTTATGAACACAAATGGTTTACTATATTTTATTACCCAAATGAGAATTGATAACAGAATTGATAAGGAATCGAATCGATAAATGACATCGATAAAGGCATCGATATTGATAATTTCTTATCAATTCCCATCCCTACGCATAATAGATTTGACTTATACGGCGGTGTGACATGTTTATGGATTTTTCCAATTTATTGGCAATAATTGGACAATGCGACTTGTAGGGCGGTGCGACTTATCGGCCGGAAAATATGGTAGTTGTTCACATGCAAAAGGAGGACATCAGCCTAACAAGCTAGCTTTTATTATTATTACAGTAGTATAGATTTTCAGAGTTCATAATAGCATATTGTTATTTATCCAACACAAATTGTTCCTCTTTGAAATATTAAGTTGTTTCTGTCACAGTACTATACACGAGAGAATGAAGTAGAAAATGTAAGTGAGGAGATGACAAATAACTTGGGATGGGTCCAGGAAATTGGTCCAGTGGAATAGTGGCGCAGAAGCTAGAGAAGGTGGTCCTGTGATTGGAAGGTCGCAGGTTCGACTCCCTGGACCACAACATCAAAATATGGGTGGAAAAGGTGAAACACCCGCACCTGCCTCCAACCTCATTTGCCCCAATCTGAGCCCTTGAGCAAGTCCCTTAACCCCCACCATCTACTCCCAAGCAGGTCTTTCTTGAATACGCGTCCCCGTGGCTCAATGAGACTACCTGTATAAATAAAGGTTAAATGAATTTAATTAAATGAGCTGTACATTAGCCAGCTGAACCATCAAGATGACCCAGTTCTACTCTGTTAGCAGAGCTTCATCCAACAGCAAAAACATGCTGAAAGGGCATTCAAAGTAGAAATATGTTCTTTATGTGTCTTTTTGATCTGCTTAACAAACATGACAGCTTGCAGAGGAGAATGTAAATAATGTAAACAAGCCATGTTAGTGTTTAATAATACTGTTAGAAAACCATGAGAACACGTCCACTTCCTCACCCCTAAAGGACAGCATGTTTGTAATTTTGTCAAATAGTTTAGACTTGTTAAGAGATGAGATAGTTGTTTTTTTTCCTATTGCTTTCAAAATCAAATATTCCTTGAGAGATTCTATGAAATCAGTAAGATATAGTGATTTATTTGAGATGTTGCTGTCTGTCTGTATGGAGTGTATCAAACGGGATTTCAGCTGTAGTTGTTTTGCTGCGTGCCAAATCTTCTCTGTCCAAAGCAAAAGATATGAGGATTGTCCATGTTTTTACTGCTTAAACCTTCCTGAATCATAAACGTCAAAAAGTTTTCTTAAAAAAAAAAAGTCAGTCAGGTTTATTTCATAGAAGATAAAAGATAAAATTTGCATCACGAGTGACAGAACAGACGTGCGTATGTACACTCACAGCGTTGTGTTGAACAGGATTTGCATCAGAGACTTAGCCGTCCTGCAGCAGTCGTTGGGATCACGTCATTCAATTTACTTCTTGCTTGAATGCAGAGATGCACACTTGGTTTTAACAGAGCAAATCTGCATAATGTAGCTGAAAAACCTGAAAACAGTTGACCGCAGCTTCATGAATCACTCATTTGTTGTGTGTCACTGAAAGGCTCTATTTAAATTTTTTTATAGCATCACATCTTCTGCCACCTCTTTGCTTTCTTTCAGGTTTTAAGCATAAAGCAGCTGCTTTAAACAGAATGCAATGCAGATATAAATATATTTTATGCTCCAGACAAGAGACATTTTCAGTGATCCCAAATAAAGTGTAGTAAAAAGATATACCCAAAGAGTTTATGCTGAGTTTAAATATTGCTATGTTTTTCACTTTCTTGTAGGAGCACCCATGACCTTGTGGCTATGGATGGATGGTTGTACGCTGTGGGAGGGAATGATGGCAGCTCCAGTCTTAACTCGATTGAAAAATACAACCCACGCAGCAACAAATGGGTAGCTGCCTCCTGCATGTTTACGCGGCGCAGCAGCGTGGGCGTGGCGGTGCTGGAGCTCCTCAACTTCCCACCCCCTTCTTCGCCCACCCTCTCGGTGTCTTCCACTAGTCTTTGACACGGGGTCACCGTTTGGCTGACTTCAGCCTCTGCTGCTACAGCCCAGACTGGCTCTGGGAAGAGGCGCAACAGCTCCGTTTGAGATGTGGAGGTGGGAGAAACGTGGAGGTGGGAGAAACGTGCTGAGTGGGCAGGTAAATGTGCGGAGGAGCAGGCAACAGGAAGATGGATGTGAGTGAAGCCCCTGGCTGGTTACAGTACACGTCAGAATTACTGTCATTCGTGGTGAAGGGTAGCCAGACATAGATTAACACCCCTCTTTTACTAATTTTACCCACAGCAGTAAAAATAATTCTATAAAAAAAAAAACATAAACACACACTAAATTAGGAACCACTGAAACCGCTCCACAGATTAACTTAAAAAATAATATTTTGAACTGAATTTGTGAGGTCAAAAATTGTTTTCTTTCTGTCTCCCCATTTAAGCTAAATCATATTAATTATGCTAGCATTTTTTTTCCTCTGGCTGCTGTGATTTCTGTCCTGCACTGTTTCTGGTCTGGATGCCCGAGGGTCCACCGTATACCTCCAACACAGCTTCTAACTTTGACTTTATTTAAAACATATTTATAAAATCCGTCACTCTTAACTATTTTTTTTATTTATTTTTTGGCCGCCATAGTAAGTGTTTGACACGTTGTACCGTAAAACGTGGCCGGCATCTAGTTCTGTAAAGGTGTTGTAAATATTTTTGGTTCGATGTTGTCGTATTCTGCAAGGCTTTACTTTGATTTCAGAAGTTTCTGCAATAATGTATAAAACACTGAATGGGTTTATTTTTTTAGAATGTGGTTTTTTTTGTGGTTGTGCCACATGCATGTTTACAAACTGGCACCAACTCTCAAAAGTAAAAGAAATGTTGTAGTTCTGCTGCACCACACGAGGTGGCAGTAATGAGCAATGTACACAGACAGATCTCACTCGTGTCCGAAAAGCATAGACACCAACAGCATAAATACACTGTAAATAAGTTTAGCTCCTTTTTATATAAAATATGATGAACCACCTGTAGTAATACAATTTAATATATTCTGTTTTAAAAATGCTTAGAAAAATGAACAGATATCGATGATGCCTATTTAGGAGTGTTTTTAACATATTTATTTAAAAGTGTGGTTTGTGTATTGTCAATGGAAATGACAAAAGAATGTCTCAGCTTGAGGGATGTTTGTGTGCGTTTGGAGTGCAGAATGACTGCTCGCTGTGTATGTCGTGCTTTATTTGCATTTTTTATGTTCACTGCCACAGGCATGACCACTTGACACTGTACGAACAGTAATTTCTTTACATTTGTTTGATGAAAACACGTTGCACTGTCTTTTAAATTATTGTCAAAACATGAGCATGTAATCTCTTGACATGTTTGCTTCATATTATATAAAGGCAAGTTCACCTTCTGGTAACTAACTTGAAACTAATGGGTCATATAATGGATCCTGGGTGCTGCCATGTTGCCCAGGTTTTTCATCACCTTGGTAAAAGTGATCAAACAATTTCCATAAAATTGACCTTGTGTGTATTGAACAGCTGTCATAAAGCATCAGCGTGTGTGATGGTTGATTTGAATTATCTGACCCTGTTAAAAGTCAGTATTGTGGTTGAGTTCATGTAGTGCAGTGATACCATTCCAAACTTCTAAGAAGTTGTTGTTTTTTTTCCTCCTTATTTTGAAGGATTTAACTAATTTTTGGTTTTAGAAAACTACCTTACGTTACATTTATGTGCAAGGCGAGACGTGGCAATTGGAGCTGATGGCCTTAAAGAAGTGCTAAAATCCTGTAAAGCAAAAGTGAGTCAGGGAGAGATTTGAAGGCAAAGGTGCAAAAATTCACTCAAGTTTTTGGCCTTCGTTCTTTAAATTGAAATAGAATGCTTGGTTTATTTTAATTTGTGCAATTTGGATGTGACTGTAGCTCCTTTTTAATTTGTGGTTAATGTTGTGATACTCTTTTATTTATGTTATTTATGACAGCCTTTAAAATGTTAAAATTTGCACTATTGCGAAATGGAGCAATATCATCAAAAAATAAAGTTGTTTTCAGATGTGACAGCTGTCTTGGTGTGATTGAATAAAGGTTGAAGACACGAACACAAAGCAGCACTTTTTATCCCTGCAAGCTAAAAGTTGTGTTGCAAACTGAGGTTGTTGCTAGGCTCACTGTACACATTTCACTTGTACCTCTCCAATGTTCTCCTGTTTCACAGTGATTTAAGATGACAGCTGAGCACTCTCACTTTACCCTTCTTGACCTCAGTCACATGGTATTTACACCTGTGGTCGGCCTCACACACACACACACACACAGACACACGAAAGTTTCCTGATCTCCCAAAACACACAAGGCTAAACATTCGCCTTGAAGAACTTCTATGACGTTAGATGAATTTTTTTTAAATGCCACAAATGCTCATTCAACCTCAACAGTGAGGAGGCTTTGCTAGTAGATTTCAGCTCTGCTGAGTAAAATTATAGTATTGGGTAATAAAAGGATTTTGTCAACGACTTCTTGCCTTTTAAATATAATTTTACTCATATGTTCCTCGTTTTTGTGCTCACATTTAGCACTTTTTTCTGAGAAATATTCCTGAACACCAGTTGATGGTGAAGGGACGTTGAATTTATCAAACTGAGAGCAGGGGCCAAAGATCCTTGTCCAGGGCGCTGCAGAAATGATAACATATCGATACGTCGTGAAGTTCTTTCCCAAATAATTTCTGTTTCTGTTTGACACAAGCCTTTCTAAATATATTTTAATTTCTGAATCCATTTTGTTGCTCTAAACAGACATAATCCCAATATTTAATCCTTATTACAGAACAGTTTGTGCATATTGTCACCAGGACCACGTCAACTTTTTTGTATCAAATATCAAGTTAACATTGTTGAGACCACATAAGAAACTGAAAAACCAACATTAATTAATAACACACATTTTGGTCTGTTGAGGCAACAAGTAGAATAAAATGAATGTTTTCCACATAATTTGTTTACTTTAATCTTTCCTTTTTAACTCCTGGGAAACAAACTTCCTTGACCTTTCCATTTTGAGTTCCTTTTAAATTCCTGGTTATTTGCAGTCAGCTGCAGTTTCCTTCTACACCTTGTTTTTCCAAAGCTCCTGTTTTTTTTAACTTGGTAGTAAATTTGTTCCTTGTTCACTGTTTTTAAATTTGCTTCTTGCCTTTCATCTCAGTTTGCCATCATTGTCCTCACAGGCACCGAAATATATTTAACACAAGCTGTCCTGCAGAGCAAAGCATGAATTTAATACTGATTTTTTTTATATAAACTTTTAATTTTCTATTAATTCTGTTTTAAAGATGCCGTTAATTCCTTATATGATAACTAACAGCATATTCCCATATATTTCTCTCATCTAGGAATATAAATCATTCAAATGCACCAAATAAATTTGATCACAGAAGAGATATAATACCATTTAAAATTAATTTCTGATGAATTTGAGAACAAATCCATTTTGAGTCTTGAAAACACTTTGGGGAATTCTCAACGTTTTTTTTTTCAGTATTTTTAGGAAAACGGTTGCATCATAAGTGAAGGAGCCATTCCAAGTTTTCAATTGCCTAATAACATACAGGTACTTTCCACAATTTTAATGCAGAATATAATTTATTTCAACCTATTTCATGACGGACAGCACCTTTTAATCAACTGTAAGAATGAGTGGCATCAGGACTGGAGTTTTTAGGACTTAAAACACACACTAAACTTTAATTTTGATTTTATTTTGACTGATAACACAAATCAGTGTACAGTATATTCTGTATTAGTCTCTTTTATTATGGTACTTTTAATTAATATTTTCTCCTCTGCGAGCAACCTCTAATACTATTTTATTATTTTAAAGCTGCAGTATGTAGCTTTTTTTATGAACATATTTCTTCACTCTGTCACTACCTCCTGACAGACTGATGTTAGCCAGGTAATCTCTGAAAAAATTAAAAAAAAAATATTGTCCCCTTGCTTCTCCAGGTGGTAAATAAGCATTTCTAAAAAGAAAAGGTGACCCGCCATTTTCCAGCCAATAAAAACAGAGTTTGTAACCAGCCAATAAAAACAGAGCTTGAATTTGAATCAGCCAATAAAAACAGAGCTTGAATTTGAAATTCAACAGACCACAAGGGGGCAGAGCCACATATGGCTCTGAGGGGGAGGGATCAGAATGCTTTGCCTGTTGAAAATATTTCTAACTGCTGCAGTTCTACAGAAACTGCATACTGAACCTTTAAGTGGGTTTGTTTGCCCATGTAAGTGTGGTACACTATGGAAAATAAAATATTTCTTTAATCAGTATTTGAGTATTGGAGTTTATATCCGCTCATTCTCAATCAGTTCATCTGGACAGTTTCTTTTTAGCAGAAACGTTTCACCCTCACTCCAGAGGGCTTCCTCAGTCAGAGTAGTCCAAAGCACACTGAAGTTAACCCACCAAGTAAGCAACTTATGTGGACCAACCAGTTTGCTGTAGCCAAGATGGTTTCTGGGGGCGTGTCCCTTTAGTTTATATGTTTTAGATATACTTTTACACAGACTGTGTATCTTCTTGCTCACAGTGGAGATGTTCTTGTGTTTTCCTTTCAGTGTTTCTTTTTCAAACAGGAAGCTGATGATGAGAAGGATGTCTCTGTTAAAGCTGTTTTTTGTTACACACTTGTATTTCTTTAAATATATTATTGTTTCTGCCATTTAGTCGTGTTTTTCTGTTTGTTTGACTTGGCATTCTGATCTCCATGGATATAAAAACTTTTTTTATGTTCTTTGTAAATATCAGTGCAGATTACATCAAACATTGTCTGTTTTAATGTATGGATATTTATCACCACAAAGTGAGAACATCCTGTTTTTTTGTTGCTTGATTTGTTCACTTTAATCATGGGCCTGTGTCGTTAAATGACAAAAAGTAAATGACAGAGATGTGAAACTAAATTGATTGACTTTGTTGTCAAAAGAGAACCGGGATCCAATCAATGATACTTAATGGTTGTTCTGTATGAGAACTTTTTCACGTCAGCATCTCGGTTGGACACCTGATGTTTGGGGCCTCGTATTCAGACTTTATTTAGTGGCCTGAGGCGTTACTTTAGCACCGATGGAGTTACCTGCTGAGTCTGGATAAATGCAACGGAGTGATTTTTAAGAAAAAAAATCATTTTCTTTTAGGGAGGGCCACCACACATGAGGGAAACATTCAACATACATATAAGTTTGAGTAAAAACCTTTAAGGGACTATATCAAAGTCAAAGTCAACTTTATTGTCAGAACTGCAATATGTACAGGACATACACAGGATTGAAATTGCGTTTCTCTCAGTCCCTCGGTGCAACAGTAACCATAAAATAGTAAAAGTGTAACACTGTCCTGAGTTTTTGCATAGTAGTATAAAAGTATGAAAATTTACACCAACACTAAAACACTAAACATTTAATGAACATAAGCATAAAATGAAATAATAAAAAAGTGTAATACTGTCCTGAGTTTATGTTTGAGTTTATACAATGTTTCAAATAATTGTTCCAGACAATTTCTAGAAAGATGTTGACCAAAGTATTTGATTTATAAAAAAAACATATATGGCATCTCATCTAGTTGAAGTGAAGGGGTGAGAAAGTTAAAGATAACCATTAAGGTCAAAGTTTGACCCATTTTGTATTATTGACATGATCATACCTGTCTAGACTTTGAGACATGACTTGTCCAATAGATACATCTACAATGGGGAAAAATAAAGTTGGCAAAGACTGGAAACAGTCAACTGAAACTGGTTTGACATCATCGTTCTCTCGTCTTTTTATCTTGAGCTGACAGAGCGCTGAGTCACTTTGGTCACTGCGTTCTACAGAAGTTTCTTCCAGTTTTTCCGAGGTATTGCACAGAAAGATGCTTTTATCTGATGACCGAAGTTCATTACATGTAGGCATTATTTATTAATTACATCATCAAATAATCAAATTACTTTTCCCAAAAATCCCAAGGCCTTGAACAACTGCCAGGGGCCTGTGAGTTAAAAATGTTGACGTTTTCAAGAAGATATTTTTATGTTTGACTATAAAGCTGGTAGCAACATGTTTCTGTGTTTTATGACGAGAGCAGTGTAGTTTTTTTTTATTTTTTTTTACTTTGGATGTATTCTGGTTGGAGAAAAATACAGAACAGCATAGCTGCATGTGATTAAAATGATAACTTTATTTAAAGTTATAGAAATAAAGTTAACAAATAGTTTCTATAGATTAAATATATAAGCTAGTACCTGTATTGGTTTCCTTCTTTGTTTGTTTTGGGGAAATACCAATTCCACAGAACTCATTAGCCTGGGAACGATGGTTCCTCAAGTTTTTAACCTTTACTTCCCTGTTTATTTAATTTTTTCCATTTACCATCCACTATTTGTGTGTTTCAAAACCATTTAGATTTTGTTGGATCAGACAAATCTGTGTTTTTGACACATGGGACCTACAACTTTACAAGATAATGTTATTATGTTTGCATATTTGATCAAGTGGAAAAGTTTAGATTTTGTTGGATCAGACAAATCTGTGTTTTTGACACATGGGACCTACAACTTTACAAGATAATGTTATTATGTTTGCATATTTGATCAAGTGGAAAAGTTAATTTTATTATAAGAAAATCTATTTTTTTCCATTCAGTTTATTTATATAGTGCCAAATCACGACAGAAGATGTCTCAGGGCACTGAACAGAAACATTCACGTACAAAAACCAGTTAGTAAAAGTTCTCCAAGGAAGCCAGCAGACTTGTTGAATTTTCACTTTGTCACAGTCTCCTATCCTGAGCAAACACAAAGGCAACAGTGGAAAGGAAAAACCCCTTTTAACAGGAAGAAGCCTCCAGCAGAACCAAGCTCAGGACAAGCTGGGTTTGAGAGGACAGGAAGGAGAATCCAACACAGAATGGCAGGTCCAGATAGGTGCAGGTGTA